>PISX010008998.1:0-78381 GCA_004024625.1 Mellivora capensis
CCATGAATGCAAAGGAAAATGAATGTTCTACTTCTGGGCAGACACAACGAGTAACTTTAGCAACCTAAGAGTCCCCGATAATATCCCCTGCTCTGGCTATCGAGCACTAGCAGGACCCTCCAGAGACAAGCGGCCCTGCATCCACTTCACAGGACAGTCCATTTCTAGGCAACGTGACCTTGTGACTGCTAAGACGTATCTGGTGGGACAGAGAAAAGCCTTGGTGCTCGGATGGGGATGGGAACAATAGAAAACAGCATTACCTGAGCCTAGCTGCTGTCCAGTTCTAACCACTTCTAAAAGGAAACCGTATCTGCTGTCTCCAGTCCTGCCTTACCTTCTTCAAGGGGCTGATCATCCCTCAGGGGTTAGGGGAGGAACCTACCACACTAAGGAACACAATGGTTCTCACCAGGCTGAACAGTCACTGTCATCCTCTGGGGACTTGTAAAAAAAACCTACAGTGGCAGGGAGGTTAAGGGCACACACCAGACCACTGAATCAGAATCTCTGAGAGCGAGATCTAGAAACCAGCAGTGTCCTGTAATCTCCTCGCCCATCCTATTGTGCAGCCCGGGTTCAGAACACAACTGAGGCATGTAAGTGCACGGGCCCTGGAGAGACACCATTCACTGGGAAACTCTATTCTCGCACTTAGTGTGAGAAGGGGACAAGATCAAACTTACCAGATGCTTACAAAGCATCGGCCACACAGTAAGCCCTCCAAAGGTATCCTTACGCTCATTGTCCTCAGATACCTCAGGTTATAGGATTTTTCTCAGGCTAATCAAACTTGCATAGCATTTATTGTCTGCTTTTTTGCATTTTGTAGTAACTATAAACTATCCTGTGTTGTTTAACATTTTATGCATATACACTGTATTTCTCTAATTAGACTGTGACATTCTTGGGCGCCAGGGACTTTTCTTGTCTTCTTACCAGACCAGGATCCTACACCCTGCTGGTATCAATAAAGGCATCACTGATGATTACCTGACATGGTCACTTTTCACTGCTGAGTCCACACAAACAAATGGACACATTGAGCTATCAGATTAAATTAAAGGTTTTGTTCCACTTTTTTGGGGGGGGGGGTCTTCACCATTGCAATGAAGAGTAAGGGCAATTCTATTTTCTCAAACCTCTCTGTATTTAAAGCTTTTTTAAAAATGAGGGTATTATTTCAAGCTACTTCTAGGAAGCTCTTCATCAAAAATGACTGTTGACTTAACAGCAATAACTTGCAGCAGTTTTGTGATGGTTCACCTTCAACTAGAAGATGGTAGAAATTACTAGATGTCCAGCCATATCTCACTCACTCCTTGTCCTCAAGTCATAGTCCCCTTTAGGTTAGTTGAGCACATGGCTGCCCAGAATATAGAATACTATTTCCATCTTCACTGTTCCTACCCCCAAGTAGAGCCAAAAGGATATAGCAGAAATCGTTATGTGCTACTTCCAAGACTTACTTTTTAGAAACATTTTTCATATACCAGAAAATTCACTGATTGATATTTACACTTCAACAATGTTAGTATAGCCACAGAGTTGTGCAAACACCACAGTCTAATTATAGAACATTCCCATCATCCCAAAGAGACCTCATACCCATTAACAGTCCTCACCCTACTTCTTGCCCCTGCCTGAGGCAACCACTAATCTATTCCCTGAATCTATAAACTTGCCCATTCTGGACATTTCATATAAATGGAATTATGAAATATGTGACCTTTTGTGTCCAGCTTCTTAGCATAATGTTACAAGGTTCATCTATGTTGTAGTGTAGATTAGCACTTAATTCCTTTTTGGTCAAATAATATTTGTGTGTACGGATATACCATGTTTTATTTACCCATACATCAGAGGATGGACATTTGGGCTATTTACAGGTTTGGTAGTCATAGCATGCTGCTGATATGGACATGGTAAACAAGTTTTTCTGTGGACATTTGTTTTCATTTCTCTTGGAAATATACCTAGAGGTGGAACTGCTAGGTCACATGGTTTAACTTTGAGAACTCCCAGACGGTTTCCAGATTGGCTGTACCATTTTACATTCCCACCAGGAATGAATGAGGGTTCCAATTTTCCAGCTCCTCTGCAACACTTATTATCCATCTTTTTAATTACAGTTATCTTAATGGGTGTGAAGTATGTCTCACTATGGTTTTGGTTTGTACTTATGAAATGCTAAGTAATGCTGAGTCTCTTCATGTGCTTATTGGCCATTCCTATATCTTTTTGGGAGAAATGTTTATTCGGATGCTTTGCGTAAATCTGGTTATTTGTCTTTATTGTTGAGTTGCAGGAGTTTTCTGTATATTCTGAATACAAGTCCTGATCAGATATATGATTTTCAAACATTTTCTCTCATTACAGGGACTGTCCTTTCACTTTCTTCATAGTGTCCTTTGAACCACAAAATTTTTGAAGTCAAATTTATTTTTTGTCATTTGTGTTTTCGGTGTCATATGTAAAAAAACTATGGCCTAACCTAGCGTCACAAGGATTTATGTCTACATTTTAGAGTTTTTATTTTTTACATTTAGGTTTATGACCATTTTGAGTTAATTTTTGTGGATGCTGTGAGTAGGGGTCCAGCTTCATTCCTTTGAATGTGGATATCCAGCTGTGTGAGCACCAGCTGAACTCTCACCTCTCTGTCGAAAATCAATTCATAGTAAGTGTAAGGGTTTATTTCAAATAAAAGGGTTTATTTCACCTTAAATGTATGGATATTTCTCCTCTTATGCCAGTACCACAATGTCTGAATTCCTGTAGCTTTGTAGTAAGTTCTGAAATTAGAATGTGAGCCTTCCAACTTTGTTCTTCAAGATTGTTGTGGTTTTTCTGGGTCTCTTAAATTTCCGTATGAGCTTTATGTATCAGCTTGTCAATTTCTGCCCCCTCCACCCCCAAAAGCAAGCTAGGATATCGACAGTGACTATGTTCAACCTATATATCAATCTGGGGAGGGCTGATATTTTAACAATATTAACTCTTCTGATCCATGAACATGGAATGTCTTTGCATTTAGTTAGATCTTTATTTCAATGAAGTTTTGTAGTTTTCAGTGTGTATGGCTTGCACTTTTGTTAAATTTATTCCTAAGCATTTTATTCCTTTTGACAGTATTACCAATAGAACTGTTTTTAAATTTCATTTTTGGAGTGCTTATTGCTAGTGTAGAGAAGCACAACTGATTTCTGTATATTGAGCTTTCATAACCTGAAATGGTACTGAACCTGTTCATCATTCTAACAGTTTTGGCTTGTTTTTTTTGTAGATTCCTTAGGGTTTTCTACATACAAGTTCATGTCATCTACAAATAGAAACAGTTTTACTTCTTCCTATCCAGTCTAGATGCCAAATTTTTTTGTCTGTTTGTTTTCTTGCCTTAATGCCCCCAGCTAGAGTCTCCAGCACAACACTGAACATAAGTGGCAACCAAGATGTATGGCTAGGAGAGGATATGCCCTTCTTTTCTATCTTTATTCTTCCTGATAGATGGAGTGTGGATGTGAGTACTGGAACTGGAAGGGTAGTGACCATCTTGGACTTGGAGGGGAACTCAGGACCGGAATTGAGTCCATGACATAGCAACAACTGAAAAGAAACCTGGTCTCTGCCACTTCGGGCAACATGCCAACCTGTGGTCTTTGTCTTTGGGTCTCCGTGACTTCAGCCAAACTCAAGGCTAACATGACACAGGAATATTAGAATAAAGTAAGAATTGCAGTGCCTGCCATATTTAATCAAAATATATGAACTAGGTTCAAAAAGGAAAAGAATTTTTGATTTAAAAAAACAAACAAGCAAACAAACAGTAGTACTAAAGGTGCCTATATAAGGAAGTACTATCTAAGCCTGGCTCCTGGTTTTAAAATCTGAGCAATGTCTGATAGCCTTTTTTTTTTTTTTAACTTCAAAATAATGCCACAGAACTGAGAGGAATAGCATTCCTCAATATTATGCTTCTGAGAATTTCTCTCAAGCTTCCCAACTAGTCTGTGATTGTAGAGGTTCTATTATCAACCCAAGCTTACTTCATAAAGACCAGAGTATTACTCAAAAGTCATACGCCTGCTTTTCGTTCCTAGCGCAGCCATGGCTCGTGGTCCCAAGAAACATCTGAAGCGTGTAGCAGCTCCAAAGCATTGGATGCTGGATAAACTGACTGGTGTGTTCGCTCCTCGCCCATCTACTGGTCCCCATAAGCTGAGAGAGTGTCTTCCTCTCATCATTTTCCTAAGGAACAGACTTAAGTATGCCCTAACAGGAGATGAAGTAAAGAAGATCTGTATGCAGCGTTTTATTAAGATTGATGGCAAGGTCCGAACTGATATAACATACCCTGCTGGTTTTATGGATGTCATCAGCATTGACAAGACCGGAGAGAATTTCCGTCTGATCTATGATACCAAGGGTCGCTTTGCTGTTCATCGGATAACACTCGAGGAGGCCAAGTACAAGTTGTGCAAAGTGAGAAAGATCTTTGTGGGGACAAAAGGAATCCCCCATCTGGTGACTCACGATGCTCGCACCATCCGCTATCCTGATCCCCTCATCAAGGTCAATGACACCATTCAGATTGATTTGGAAACCGGAAAGATTACTGATTTCATCAAGTTTGACACTGGTAATCTGTGTATGGTGACTGGGGGTGCTAACCTGGGAAGAACTGGTGTGATCACCAACAGAGAGAGACACCCTGGTTCGTTTGATGTGGTTCACGTGAAAGATGCCAATGGCAACAGCTTTGCCACCCGACTCTCCAACATTTTTGTTATTGGCAAAGGCAACAAACCATGGATTTCTCTTCCCCGTGGAAAGGGTATCCGCCTCACCATTGCTGAAGAGAGAGACAAGAGACTGGCGGCCAAACAGAGCAGTGGGTAGAATGGTCCCTAGGTGACGTGATTGGAAGTCTTTATACCTGATTAAAGGTCATACAGCACGATAAAAAAAAAAAAAAGTCATACGCCTGGGTGGCTCAGTTGGTTGGACGACTGCCTTGGGCTCAGGTCATGATCCCGGAGTCCCGGAATCGAGTCCCGCATCGGGCTCCCAGCTCCACGGGGAGTCTGCTTCTCCCTCTGACCTTCTCCTCGCTCCTGCTCTCTCACTGCCTCTCTCTCAAATAAATAAATAAAATCATAAAAAAAAAAGTCACTAAAAACATTATCACTCATTTGACAGAACTCTTCATTTGTATCTAATTACAGATAAGAGTTATATGTTAGCTCACATCTGGATAATTAAATTAACACCTGTGATGAACTTTGGCTCCAAATTATTAGTGAAACCAAATTAGACTCATGGATTTGATGTGGGTGATATCAAGTATCCCTAATGCAGAGAGAAAATGATGTTTTTAGATTAATGGTCAGAATATGTTATGAGGAATACAGATGAAACAACTTTCCTAGAATTTACCAACAGGAGAACTAATGCCAGCATTAAGTACCTCAGTGATGACATGTGCAGGGTACCATAGAAAGGAAGTCATTCCACAAGCTTACCAGTTATGCATCCATTTGACCCTTATTAAGAATAAAGATGCAGGGGCACCTGGGTAGCTCAGTGGGTTAGTCTCTGCCTTCGGCTCAGGTCATGATCCCAGGGTCCTGGGATCGAGCCCCACATTGGGCTCTCTGCTCAGTGGGGAGCCTGCTTCCCTTCCTCTCTCTCTGCCTGCCTCCCTGCCTAATTGTGATCTCTGTCTGTCAAATAAACAAACAAAATCTTAAAAAAAAAAAAAAAAAGAATAAAGATCCAGGAACCAACTCTCAACTCTTCCCCTTGTTTTTGTTTTTGTTTTTTCTCTCAAGCTTCCCAACTAGTCTGTGATTGTAGAGGTTCTATTATCAACCCAAGCTTACTTCACAAAGACCAGAATATTACTCAAAGTCATACGCCTGGGTGTATGACATCTCACTTTGGCTACGGCACAGAAATTCCAGTATCCATGCTTAGTGGCTGCCTGTATTCTGAAAATGTGTATGAATGTAAAAGAAAGCAACTTAATTCTTTGAAGCAGAATCCATAATAATATGCCAACTCAATCAGGGATGTTTTCTTTCCTTTGAAGCCTCCAGGATATTTTTATTTTTGGAAAATAGTCTGATTAAGTTAAAACAAATATGTGCTGTCATAGCAGGTTGACTAATCTAAAACTGGTTTCCACGTCCTTTACTGACTAAAAGTATCAAAAGTTTAGAAAGATGAAACAAATGGTAAGGAAGTCTTTAAATCCCCATAGTGGGTCTTTCCTCCCTCGCTCCCAGCCATCTCGGAGGCTGCTTTTGGTCGGCGCTGTCCTGAACCTAAGGCAGGAAGATGGTGGCCACAAGGCAGACAAAAAAGTCACTGAAGTGGGTCAACTCTAGGCTCCAGTGTGTTACAAAAAGCGGAAAATACGTGCTGGGATATAAGCAGACTCTGAAAATGATCAGACACGGCAAAGTGAAACTGGTCATCCTTGCCAACAACCACGCAGTCTTTAGGAAGTCTGAAATAGAATACTACACCATGGTGGCCCAAACTGATGGCCATCACTGCAGTGGCAATGATACTGAATTGGGCATAGCATGTGGGAAATACTACAGAGTATGCACACTGGCTATCATTGATCCAGGTAATTCTGTTATCATTAGAAGCCTG
Organism: Mellivora capensis; assembly: GCA_004024625.1. NCBI lineage: Eukaryota > Metazoa > Chordata > Mammalia > Carnivora > Mustelidae > Mellivora > Mellivora capensis. Next base: position 6,664 of record PISX010008998.1, read on the forward strand.
CCGGAACACACTGGTGAGCAGTAAACCACACAAAATTTTTCTTTAATAAAACTGGCCAGAGCTTGCTTTTTTAAAAAAATAAATAAATCCCCATGGCACCTATCTTCACCTGAGTGCTATGCATGGAACGTCTAGGAACCTTCCTGTCTCCCCAACTAGATCATGTTTGCATTCGTGCCAGTGCACTGCTGGGCAAAGACCAGGTGTGTAATAAATGCTTGATGAATGAACAATCTTAGGTAGAAATCGGTGAGCATTCACATCAAAGCCGTGTAAGTACACATCAAGCACTCAGACCTTAGTTAACTATTAAACACTTTGAGGCAAGAGTATTTAGAAAAGGCTATTTTTTTTTCAGTATCTCCTATTGATCTCTTTCTACCCAAACAAACAAACATCATGAAATCCACATTGCCTAAGATCCCTTCTTGAGATGAATATTCTACTCAAAGGCCCCAAGACTGTAGTCTTGGGTTCTAAGCATGTGAAAGAATTGTTGTATTGTTACGTTCTATGGTTTACTGTGAAATCCCAACAGGAAGAAAAGGAACTCGAGATTACGTTAGACAAAGTACTAAGTGGTAATGTCGTCAAAGACCTTCACAGTGAAATCTAAGCAAGAAAGAAAGCACGAAACAAAAGAGAAAGATGCTTAAAATGAGAGAGAGAGAGATTAGGGATATATTATTACCTCTTTTCAAATGAACCCTTGGACAAAAGACTCCTTTGTCAACAGACTGACCAGGAATAATAGATCCCTGCTGTATGAAACAGAAGTATGCCTACTTAAGTCAAATCTGAAATGTTATGCTCTGAAATAGTGAACTAAACCTAATATTTAAAAGATAAGAATTCTACGCCAAGTGCTTTCTGGAAAAACGGATGAGCGACAGTAGTATCAGTATTTCTACAAACATTTAAAATATACGAAATCTAGCTTGGTACCCGGCAAATACCACGGAATCACATTTCTGGCAGGTGAGGAAGGGGACTCAGACTTATTATCGGAAAGCTGACACAGGAAAACTACACTTTGGCAATCCTTAAAGGGCAGTGACAAACATTCCTCTCTCAGTAAGACACTTCCAATGTGTTCTCCAGAGTTGGGCAGTGCCTGTAAGACGATGCATTTGGTTGGTGTGAAGTATGTACTTATCGCACTGTTTGTGAGACCGGCACACACATAAGCCCTCGGAGACCCGGAGCGACTGAGAGAACCAGAGAAGCAGGCAGGCCTTGTTTCAGACTCTTCCCAGACATCCCGCTACCTGAGAGGGGCAAAGGCCAGATCACCAGGCACGTTTCTAGGCTCTCCCTACCCCTGCCCCCATGCTCTCTGTTTCCACTTACTCAAATGACTATATAATGACTCCATAAGTTTGGTGGGAGGCAGTGTGAAATGTCGGAAATAACCTACAGTCTGGAGCCAGAGTTAGGTAATCGCGGTTCTAATACTTAACTGTATGACCACGAGCAAATTACTTAATTTCTTTGGGCAAGGATGTTCTCACACTTATAATTATAGTAATAATACTGCAAGTAAGTTGTAATGACTGAATGAGAATAAATATAAGGAACTCAGGATAGTACCTTGTAGATAAAAGGCTCATGAAAAACAGGGCTTCGGTTTTATTTTCTTCTTCAGTAAGTGTCCTCTTCCCTTAGACTGAATCAGGTACATAATAGAGTCTTTGGTGTCCAATGAGAAAATACTCTATAATGTGCAATTATTTGCACTTTACGTTTCACTTCTACTTCAGTAAAATAAAAGAATATTCACCAGGTATAAAGTTATGTTAAAGCCAACAATTTTATTTCAAGAGGATAAACTGAGCCACAGTCCACTTAAGGGATTTTTGTTGTCATTTTTAGTTTCAACTTTGAGCTAGATCCCCTTGAACTTTATTATGTGACAAACAAAACATAAAATACTAAAGAATCAAATTTACAAATGATTCACTGCCATCCAAGTCCAGAAGATATATTCTTAAGAAAAATATTTAAATTATGTATTTGACAATTTTTAGAATTTTCTCCAATTAAGCAGATTTCTAAAAATCCTGCATAGCCTTAAAAACAAAACCAAATTTTGAAAAAAAAGAAACAAAGACACACATATACCACTGCTGAAAATCTCGTGTTTCTAGTACCAACACACAAAAACAGTGAATTTTAATATTCTCTGTACACATGAAAGAGGGTTAGCAAGATAAATCCAAACACCAAATAACACCTGAGTTTTTAATTTTTCCAAGTAGGTTGCCCTAAAGGCAAAAAGCCAGAAAACACTTTGCCTCTATAACTTTAAAATACATACAATAAAGAACTTCAATATGAAAAAAAAAAACACATTGTATACTAAAATACTAGAAATAAACAAAAGACTTAAGAAAAATCAGATCACCAAATTTTATAGACAGGTCTATAGAGATATAGTAGGCCTAAAGGAAATGCAAAGCATGCGTGATAAGTAAGGTTCAACTTCTCAAAACAGAACTGGAAAACAAAATAAAAAACTACCTGTTCTTTATAAAAATCGAAAAAAAACCCAAACCCAAAACACCAGTAGTTTACAGACTAGAAGACATCATCAATTAAATTGGTACTGTGGTTACTTATAACTCCTAACCAACTCTTCTGCTTACAGATAAATTATTAATACAATTTTCCAAGGCAAAATGTAACAAAGAAAACCACCTTGACATTGGATCCTCTGTATACAGGGCCATCTCCTAAATGCATAATCTGAGACATGGAAATATTAAATGGCTTGAGCAGAGGCAAGGTACAGTTTCAAGAGCTCTCAAGTGTATTATGTATACATATACTTTTTAAAATAAAAAATCTATTTTAGGGGCGCCTGAGTGGCTCCGTCATTAAGCGTCTGCCTTCAGCTCAGGTCATGATTCCAGGGTCCTGGGATCCAGCCCGTATAGGGTTCCCTGCTCGATAGGAAGCCTGCTTCTCCTTCTCCCAGTACCCCCTGCTTGTGTTCTCTCTCCCACTGTCTCTCTCTCTGTCAAATAAATAAAATCTTTAACAAAACAAAACAAACAAAAAAGTCTATTTTAGTGGACTAAAATTACATTGGCAATTACAGATAAAAGCTCTATATTTGCAAAATTTAAATTAGGTGAAATTTAAATGGCATTTGAAAAATTTTCACAGACATTGAAAAGCGATAGCACAGCCCAACTCAATAAATGTCGGGGGGGGGGGTCCCCATCCAAGGTCTGATAGTGAGTCACTATATGAACGTAACCAAGTGATTCAAAGTATTCTAAGCTCTATTTAAGCATCTATAAAAATATTAGATTTTTTTCCAGACAAGGGCAAACCTAATTAAAGAAGTTTACCTGAATAACGTGGATACATTCAAAACCAAGACAAAAAGCTTTCTACACCATCCCCTTCTCCCCTCCAGATCTAAGAAATCTATCACTTTACAAATTATTCAGTAGACCATGCAGTGTCCAGGATGTTATTTCATTACTTAATAGGAAGAGAGACTATCTCCTTCCATTTCAATATGTTTTTTTCTGGATCCAAGAGAAATACTAGATGGAGGGTCCAAATAAAACCAAGGAAACGAAAATAGAACAATTACGCACACAGAAGGCCTTCTTTTCCCCTGAAGTGAGACAGTCACATTAAGATCCTTTCTTCTTGGCATGCTTACAGATTTCCCTAGTGGGACTTCAACGTCCACGATCGCTCAACTGTTCCTTGTTGCTGGGTACCCTGAACACCCACAGCACATGCCACACATCTCGTCCTGTTCTCGGTCCCCATCCCACCTCTGCTGATGGGACAGCCACGTACTGCTCTTCCGCTTGTTCTCTATCCATGAAATGGGAACAGCAGACCCAGTCCAATGGATAACGTGAGAAATAGCTGCAGTCCGGTATGATACAACATCACCAAGAATTAAATCACAAAAGTGAAAAGGAACCAAATCTTTAAGGATGACACTTTAACAGTATCAACATGGAGAGATTAAGACCTTCCCTATCTAACCGCACAGGATGAAACCTATACCAAAAACCATAGTAAGACAGAACCAGTAAGTTTGGGCTCAGGATTTTATTTTATTTAAGATAAAATTTACTGGGGTGCCTGGGTGGCTCAGTCAGTTAAGTGTCTGCCTTCGGCTCAGGTCATGATCCCAGGGTCCCGGGATCGAGCCCCTCATTGGGTTCCCCGACTAGTGGGGAGCCTGCTTCTCCCTCTGCCTCTGCCTCCTGCTCCCCCTGCTTGTGTCCTCTCTCTTTCTCGTTCACTCTCTCCCTCAAATAGATAAATAAGATCTTGAAAAAAAATTTTTTAATTTACTTATCTTAGAGAGAGAGAGAGCGAGAGAGAGAGAGCACTCTCATGAGGGGGGACGGTTTGGAGGGCAGAGGGAAAGAGAGAGAACTAGAATTTCCCACTGAGTGTGGAGTCCCATGTACGGGCTGAATCCCACAACCCTGAGATCATGGCCTGAGCTGAAACCAAGAGTCAGATGCTTAACTGGCTAAGCCACTCAAGTGCCTTTGGGCTCAGGGTTTTAGAAGAAAAGAGGAGAAAAGAGACTGGAACCCCCTTAGTTCAATGCAATAGTGGCTAAGGCAACGAATGGAAAACATACACCACAAGCCTGAGAGATACTAACACTGCAACTCTGAAGACCAATGATCAGTATTAGTAGAGAGAAATGGAGCAAGGGACAGTATATTAGTTTCTCTTGCTCCATAACAAATTACCACAACTTAGCAGCTTAAAAATAGCACAGAAATCTGGCACACACGGCCAGGTTCTCTGTTCAGGCTGAAATCAAGCTGCTGGTTGTCCAGGTTCTCATCTGGAACTCAGGGTCCTCATCTAAGCTCACTCTTGTGTTGGTAGAATTCAGTTGCAGTTGTAAAGCTGAAGTCATTTCCTTGCTGGCTATTGACTGGAGACTGACCTCAATTCCTAAAGAGCACACACAGGTCCTCCTTACCTGGTGACCCCCTCCTGTTCTGAGCAATGGAGAACCTGGTTCACCTTGAATCCCTCTCCTGCCTTGAGCATCTTTGACCTCATCTCTGTAACTGGCCAGAGAAAATTCTCAGTTTTGAAAGGTTTGTCTGATTGGGTTGTGTTCTCCAAGGGTAATCTATCTTAAAGTTAACTGATTGGGGACTTTAAATTAGTCTGCAAAATGCCCTGTGCCATATACCATGACATAATCTGGTATAACACCAGGGCATGGAGATCAAGGGGCCGTCTTAGAATCTGGTCTACCACAGAAGGTAAGACAGAAAAGAAGCCAGTTATTCCAGTAGAAAGCAGATACAGAACTTAAGTCAAGAGTATCATGGGTAGGGGAGCCTGGGTGGCTCAGTCGATTAAGCACCTGCCTTCCGCTAGGGTCATGATCCCAGGGTCCTGAGATCAACCCCCGCCCAGGCTCCCTGCTCAGCGGGAGTCTGCTTCTCCCTCTACCATTCCCCCTGCTTGTGCTCTCTCTCTCTCAAATAATAAATAAAATCTTAAAAAAAAAAAATTCTGAAGAGATTTTTATAGCTAAAAGCAATCAAAATCAACTTACACTTTGAGATATTAGGGTATGAAAACAGTCGTTACCTTGACCAAGATGAGTGTGATTCTGCTTTATTTGTAACAACTCAGGGAGGCTGAAGGAATATAGTTCACTCAGACTCATGGTAAGTAGAATCTTACAATCAGATAAATATCATTGAAAAATCAATGGAGCAAAAATCTATTAGTCTATACTTAAGAGCAGAATTTTAAGTAATTTCCAACAATTTCACTAGGCTTTTTAAAGTTAACTGAATATAACTGTCAAAGCTTTAAACTGTCTCAAAATTATTACTCTATATATGATGCTTAGTTCTCAAAATTTCTTTGCTATGTTCCTTTGGTTGTATTTTTAAACCTTAGATTAGAGGAGGAAAGAAAACAGGGAGCTTTTTTTTTTTAAGGAAGTGCTCGCCACTGACATGAGAGGAAACATACTTCCGTTTAAACTCCTGGGCATCTCTACCTCCCATAATGATGCGTCCTACTCCCCGTGGGCACTGGCTCCCACTGATTCCTCTGCTCCTTGGATTCTATGTTCCTGATCCCATCAGCCTGGCTGGGATTAAACCCATGAACTTGCTCATCTGTTCAAAGAACCACCAGGAAGCCATACACTCTTGGAAAAAGGGGTGTGAAGAACATTCCTCTTTTAATTGTAAAGATGGAATCCAAAGCTGGATGCAAGAGAGCTGCTAGTTTTTAATCACCCTAGTTTCATAAACATGCATGTTATGTGGTGTGGAGCTGTCTTCATTACAGAAAATGTGGCAGCCCTGGGGTTCCTTAGTCTCTTCCTGCTCATGCTGATGCCAAGAGTTCCCTCCCTCGCATTTGTGCTGCACGTACCCACACAGAGGAAGGGCATAAAGTTCTACCTAGTCCTTTCGAGACAGAACCAGTAGGACTAGTCTGTCCTGATGCCAACTGTACTTAGAGTTACACATCACCGCCAAGCACAGACCCATCCTGAGCTCCTGGTCCAGACGCTGATCCTTGGACAACATGGGTTTGAATAGTACAGGTCCACATGTATAGGGATTCCTTAGAGTGGTGTAAATGTATTTTCCTTAGGATTTTCTTGGTAACATTTGCTTTTCTTTAGGTTACTTTATTATAAAAATACAGAAAATAATACATTTAACATATAAAATATGTGTCAGTCAACTATTTATGTTATTGGTAAGGCTTTCAGTCAATAGCGGACTATTAGTAGTTAAGTTTTTGAGGAGTCAAATGCTATATGAGGTGTTCTGACTGCACAGGGGATTGGTACTCCGAAGCCCCACACTGTACAAGGGTTAGGGGATATCCAATTGCGTTCTGGACGTCATCAGCTGAATGTCCCACAAGAACCTCAAAACTTGATATGATCCCCAAATTATAATTCCTCCTAATGCCTCTCCCTGCTCCTCCTATCTCTGTAAGTGGCATCTGTACCCTCTTTGTCAATCAAGCATCCATCATCAATGACTCTTCTCCTCTAGTCACCTACGTCTAACTCCTCACCACATCTTAGAGATGCTTACTGATTCAGTAACAGAATGCGACAGAACGCAGTAACTCCAAGTGTGGACTCTAGACACAGCCGTAGCTCACATTCCCAAACTGCCACATACTGGCTGTGTAACTCGCCAAGTTATTTAGTATCTCTGTGCTTCAGTTCTCTCATCTGTAAAATGCAGATAACAATAGTACTAGTGCCTACTTCACAGGGCTGTTGTGAGGATTAAATGAGTTAGTAACTATCAAGAACTTAAAGCAGACATCTGGTATACTAAGTAAATCTCAGCTAATGCTATTGTCGTCATTACTGGAACTGAGTCTCTCTCAGCTCTATCCCCTTCTCTATCTACTACAAACCATTCTGCTCTTGGCTTAACATATGCTCCCACAGCCTTCAGTAGGAATATTGTGAGGGTCTCTGTCAAGATTCTGAGCCCTCTCATCTAGCTTCCATTCTGCTACCATTAGTCTTCCAAAAGCAAATCTGCTATCACTATTACTCTGCTTGGAAACCTTCAGGGTTCTTCACTGCCCAGAGAAAAAAATCTCAAACTCCATGGGAAATAGTATGAAACTCTTCCTGAGCTTCCACAGCAATTACACTGGGAAAGTCTGAGGTCTGTAAGGGTCACAGAAGGGCCCATGTGCTATCTATCTTGGGTTTCCATGGTTTTTTCCTCACGCTTATCTTGTTGCCTAGAATGTCCTTCTCCCACAAAGTGCAAACTAGAAATTTCAGAGTCTAACACTGCTTCCTCTGCCATCTTTGTAAGAGATCCACTTTTTCTTACTTTCTTAAAATGTCTCCTTAATTCCTAGGATAGTCTCAAGTCTGTTTAAGACTTTCCCAAGCTCCCTAAGGCTACCTCTTCAGCATGTCATCCTCCCCTCACATATGACACAAATAGAGCTACCAAGATTCTCCACAGCAGGCTCTGTACAGCTTCTTCTCCTCAGTATATGCCTCCTTTTATCTAAGATAGGTCTAAGATCCTTTCTGGTAAAACCCCTTTCTTGGTGAAGTCTTGGTTGGTGCATCTCTTCTATTTTCCACTCCACAGATGCCGCTGTTTCTTTTACTCTTTTGCCACTCTGTAGACATCTTTCCCGGGACTTTTTGTTTTTAATATTTTATTTATTTATTTATTTATTTACTTACTTACTTAGAGAGCAAGTGAGCAAGCGTACAAATGAGGGGGAGGGTCAGACAGAGAGGAAAAAGCTCTGTGCTGAGCCGGGAGCCTGCTGTGGGGCTTGATCCCAGGACCCAAGGGATCATAACCTGAGCTGAAGGCAGATACTTAGGCGACTGAGCCACCAGGCATCCCACCGTCCTTCCAATTACACTGACATTTCACATTTGTGAGTCTGCCTTCTTGCTAAGCTGGGAGCTCAAGGTCTTGGCAACCCAAGTACTTAGTACTGCTGTTCAATTTACATTTGCTGAATGAGCTCCTGTGTAACTGGCATTCTGTTGTCATTTTCCACTCTTCAAATTTAGGATGAGTGTTCTCACCATGTGACACTATTTCTTACAGAACAGAATTTGGTAAACGAAAAGTCTTCTCAGAGTCACCACAAAGGGACTGCTGCTACACTACCCCAAATCCAAAGTTTATCAATTCCTGGCATAGATTGTTAGGAGAGACTTAATGCAAAAGTGTGGCCTAATCATGTGAGGCAAATTTTTTTTTTAAACAATTCTGAATGGAAGAGTAATAATTAAATTTGGAATTAGAGAATTTTAGAAGTGGAAAGGAGTCTGGAGAACCTAATTGCCAACTGCCTTTCTTTTCTTTTCTTAAAAAGATTTTATTTATTTATTTGTTTGTTTGTTTGTTTGACAGAGAGAGAATGAGAGAAAGAGCATGAGAGGGGAAGAGTCAGAGGGAGAAGCAGACTCCTTGTCGAGCCAGGAGCCCGATGCCAGACTGGATCCTCGGACTCCAGGATCACGACCTGAGCCAAAGGCAGTTGCTTAACCAACTAAGCCACCCAGGTACCCCTGCCTTCACTTTCTAGTTGAGGAAATATACATAAAGTCCCCAGTCAGCCGGTGGCAACAGAAGACTAGCAGCCTGCTTCCTCATGTGTCTTCAACCACTCTATCCCATTATGCCCCATGTGAAGGAAAACTACATTGCCTATTTCACAAACGTGATGCTCAGAGTTCACACAAGCACATCCGTAGTTCACCTACACTGTGTATGTCAGTGTCGTTTTAAACCAAATCCAGCTTAGATAAACCCTGTGAAACAACAGAAAGATAACTGGTCTTGAAGTCTGAAAACAGAGTCTGAATCCTGGCACACTAGCTGTGTGATCCTCGTTAACTCACAATTACCCTGAAGGTGGTTTTCAAACGGAAATGCAAAGAATGGTGCCTGTTTCACAAACTGTTATGAGGACAGGATTAGAACATCGATGAGTGCATTCTATAAATCATAAATGCCACACGATTGCCATATATTAACAAAATGAAAGGTAAGGTATTAATTTACACTGCATCTCTTTCTTTTAGCATTGAAACCCTTCACTAGTTAATTACTGTTTATCCTAATACCTTACACCCTTCTCTCTTTCCTTTTTTTACTCTGGCACTTGCTCTGCTCATTCAAACTGTACTAGCTCCTAAGTATGTAAAAGAAAGGAAAGCCAGGTATTAACTGAATATGCAAAAATCCAGGTTTTTCCCTAGGTTCTACTGCCAGTGACAAAACATAAATATCTTTTTAAAATAAGGTCACAAGTGGGGCACCTGGGTGGCTCAATAGATTGAGCATCTGACTTTAGCTCAGGTCATGATCTTGGGGTCCTGGGATTAAGCCCTGAGACAGGTTCCATGCTCAGCAGGGAGTCTGCTTCTCCCTCTGCCCCTCCCCCTGCTCACGTGTACACCCTCTTGAGCTCTCTAATAAATAAATAAAATCTTTAAGAAAAAAATAAAATAACATAAAGTTACAGGTATAATCACCCGAAACCGTCTAACACAAATTGCTTCTTACCCATATCTTCATACAGATCATAGGTCTCACACAAGCTTGACTTCAGTGAAGACTAGAATCTTCAAGGCTTCAATGCAAAAGGCATTAGGGAATCATCTAATCCCCATCTTTTCTTTTGACAGAATTTTTTAAAAACTTTATGTATTTCTTTGAGAGACAGAGAGAAAGACCAGGAGCAAAGGGGAGTAGGAGAGGGAGAGAAGCAGGCTCCCCGCTGAGCAGGGAGTCTGATATGGGGCTGGATCCCAGGACCCTGAGATCACGACCTGAGCCGAAGGCAGACACTAAACTGAGCCACAAGGCGCTCCTAAACCCAATCTTTTCTTTAAAGCGTATTTAAGTAAAAAGCGCAACTAGGAAAAAAAGCTACAAATTACACTATTTTATGTTTCAACACATGTTAATGATTTCATAGGCTGTAACTGACTATAGATGTTTATTTGTAAAGAGAACAATGTTTGAATGTCCCAGGTAGTACTCTCATATGCTAAAATCTATAATAAATTAAACTTCAGCTAAATACTTAGCTTGTGACATTGAAATATAAATAGAAGTACTATAAAAAATTTTGACAGTTATTTTTCCCTTCTGACATTAACTCTCACTGACCTTTATTATATTCGTCTACATGTAGATATGTAAACCTTTAAACAGTATAATTTCCACTTGGGATTCCATTTTTAGGGGGAAAAAAACATAGTTACTGAAGATTATAAACAAAGATAAGATACTAGGATAAGCTCAAAGTCAAATTTGAGAAAAGGATATAATCGTGAATGTGTCCCATGTTACAAATCAGCATTGCATGAATCTGGTTAATATAAATCAAATTACCAGGGCCTGATACATTTCAAACCAACAAGGCAAAAAATTGGATTCTGAGATAGCAACAACTATATCAAGATGTGGTATATATCTGGGACCAGATAACATCATTTTCTCTCAGTGTACATATTCATATGTATTGAATACAATTTTTAAAATAAAGTTTTAAGCATGGCTTTATACTGCTATCAAGTTACATATAAATAGAACTTGAAAACATCAGATGTTTTACCCACTTTCCTTTGTGAAACATCCTTATAACATTCCCTTAATTCAGCATGTTGTCAAATAGTACTTATTAAGCACTATTCTCAGTAAATGAAACAGAACAGTCCCTTGTTCTGTGTTGTAATTTGGCACAGACAACGTCCACACAGGCCAGCCTTCCAAAGGGTATATCAGAACTGTTCTAAAGAAAGATCACAACAGCAAGGCCCAAGAAAAAGGCACTTAAAATTCTGTACCAGTCCCAATTTAGTGTTTGTGATTGAGTGAAGTGTCAACCAAATGATCACTCGGCTCCTCCCTTCCGCCATTTTTACCCCACTGGGTTGGCATATGTTAATTAGTTACCACTCACTTATATATTCCACTATAAATGTGCTTAGGAATTTCAAACTATTTCGCTTTTAAACTCTAGCAACTCAGCAGCTCCGCCCTTTTGCAAAAAGAACCTTTCCCGTATTTCGTGATAGGAAATATAGTTACTTAACCAATCTACTCTACTGGGGCACAAAATTTTATCTGGAGACTTTTCCCATTAACAACTGTGAAAATCTCCCTCAGAAAAGAACTTTCAAATGGAATTTTCTTCTGTTGGAGGTGATGGTGATTCCAACTATGCTGACTCAACATTGGGGAGGGGGAATCTGCCTCCACAGTCTGATAATTGCTGAGTGTCTTTTGGTGGGTACAAGAATTCATTTTGTGTTCTGTACAATATGAAGAAAGAAGGGAGTTGAGGAAGCAAAAGAGAGAGACTAACATCCATGAAAGAACCAAGAAATACAAGAGAGTACCACAGAAAGTGATACTTTCAGGGCTGAGATTTTAAGTTTATACAGATGTTCTGTTCAGGCACACAGCCGACCTCACAGCGACACACCACAGCCAGCCAAGGACCAGGGCTGTCTCGTCCCGTCGAAGATGCGCAGAACAGCTAGTGTGACCACAGAGTTCACGCCTTCCTCTCCCCTTTCCAAGTAGTACTTCTTTTTATCTAACCAAAGTCTCTGTGAACCATTTCCCTTCAGTTCTTAATGAGAAAGGAACAACTGCTCGGCACCCTCCTCACAACCCTTCACATATTTGAAGACAGTTATTAAGTGGCCTCTTGAACATCTCTTCAAACTAAAGATTCACAACTCCTTTACCCTTTCCTCATGGGCCTTGTTTTTAATAATCCTTTGGCTCCTTCCATTGCTCTTCTCTGGATCCTTTCCAGTTTTCTTTCTTTAATTCTAGAGTCCAAAAGAGAAAATAAAAATGTCCTACTAATGGCCTGGCCAACAAGAGGCAAAGCAGGATTATTTCACTATTCTTAAAAATTATTTCAAAAAACTGTATTCTTTTATTGATATTAAAATAGGAGTCCCAGGATCTAAGGTAAAATACACACAACAGCAATTCTCACTTCAACTTCTACTTTGTTCTCTTGGCTTCCTTCTTCCACTTCATGTATATGAATTTGAGTCTAAACGCACTACCACCATTGTCTTTATTTTATAGGAATTTGTCTTTTAATTCTTAGTGCTTTCGAAATTTAATCAATTCAATCGATTCCATATTACCTGAATAGCTATGGATCTTGCCACTTACTCCATCCGTCCACTCCTAAATCTGTAGGACCCTCACTGCCCCAATTTCCCATAACAGCCCTGGGAGCTCCAAGTTTTGAGAGACCCCTACAAAGCAACAAAGCAGATAACAAATAAAGTATGATGAGACATTTTGTCGGCGAAGTTACATTTTGCCAGAAACACATCATTTACTAAGAGTAATTATCACGTTGTGAGCAATGGTTATTTTCCAGGAACTATGTTAAGTATTGTTTTTAAAGATCAGCAGCTCAGGTGACATAATTAGCCCAGGGTCACCTTGTTCATAAACGACAGAGCTGGAGAGAGAACCCATAACGCCTGCCTTCCACAGGTGGATGTGGAACCAAGAGCTCAGTCTCAACTGGTGACAATGGTGTTATATGTAAGGTAGCTGTGGTCTGCGGGTAACACCACGGCCACCAGAAGAATCCACAGCTTATCACCCACAACCACACATGAAAATTTCTACTCCAAAGGACTGTATTATTATACTCGGTCATGTTGCAAATATTAAAGTCAGGCATATGGAAGTAAGTGATACTCTGCATTTAAATTAAGCATCTAACCTTACAGAAAAACTGGCATTAAACTGAGACAACTAAAATGACTCACAAATATTTCTGATTTTCCTTCCAACCATAAAAAATGTGACCTTTCAAAAATGCTACATCATTTACTGATACATTAAAGCTATGTTTTCTAAATTGGAAAGTTAAATTTCTTAGGTCTTAAAAAAAAATTCCAACACACAACAGCATGAGGAAAGAGAAGGAAAGGAGTCCAGTGCAATTTAAGGAAAATTTACATGAAAAAATAGGACTATATATGGAGGGAAAGTGTACTATACAGAGTTCTGAAAATGGTAATGGATTCTGTAAAAGGAAAGAGAAATCATCCCTTTAAAACATATAATACCACTTGGGGCACCTGGATGGCACAGGGGGTTGAGCTCCTGACTCTTGGTTTCGGCTCAGGTTGTGATCTCAGGGTCATGGGATCAAGCACCACATTGAGCTCTGTGCTCAGCACAGAGTTTGCTTAGGACTCTCTCTCCCTCTCCCTCTGCCCCTGGCCCCTGCATGTACTCACTCTCTCTCTCTCTCTTTCTCAAGTGAATATATAATATAATAATATAATATAATAAAATTAGAAATGCAGTGATCTTTGAGATGCAGAGTAGTCACCAAGGAAAAAAACTAGCAGTTATAGTTTTCTCCTTTTTCAAGGAGAAAACATTAGCACAGTATAACTTGTGAATGAAAATGGCTGAAAAATGTATTTTATTTGCAAGTTTGATAAATTTTGTACCATTCCTAAAGGTCACACACCATCAGAGGCTTTAATTACAATAAGCTGGCAAATTTAAACATGGTTTTTGCAAGAGATCACGTTGGGGGGTTGTCTAGTTTAACCCTTCACCATTAAATGTCACTCTTCCCACACAGAGGAAGAGCCCCTGATGGCAACATGTGGACTTCATGCTCGACTTTCCAGATAAAGCTGATTGGCTCAAAGGGGGGACACATCACCCAAGATGAGCCAATCAGACCATTTCCCATCTTTTCAGTTCAGTCCTTTGCTCCATTGTGCCCTTGGATTCCATGAGACTGTTGTATTCTTTTCTGATCAAGCAGCTTGAATTTGTTTTTATCACTTGCAATGCCACAGCAAAAGTGCGAAAGTTTCCATTTTCAAAGGCATTTATACCATGAATTTTATCTCTTATACTGCCCTTCCCTCGTCCTCTCCCCTGAAAAAAATAACTCTCAAAAAATGAAGACTGAAATGATCACTTCCTTTTATTAGTGGGGAAAAACAAGGCAGGGTGAAGTTTGGGGATCCCGAATCCAGTGCCCACATGACCATTTACAGTCTCCATGAAAGAATAAAGAGAAATGCCCCAGTTCAGATTTGTATTCACCATTAAGCTTTATGTACACCGGTAATAATCAAGTTAATTAAAACTATTTATCATTCTACACTAGCTATTAGAAATGTATTCCTCTTGGACCTCCCCAGTGATATTCTAAATCATTCAGTAACTTTGACACCAATGATCTACCACCTAGGATTGTTTCTATCATGAGAATCATTATATAAATAAGAACTTCAGCATTCTGGGTAAAAATGTTCACCACCACCCCCCCAGAATCACTGTTAGCAGTACTCAATAACTAAGTCTAAGCCTTTGTTCCCAAAAAAAACAAATCCTTTCATCAAAGGTAGCTGTAGTCACCTCTAAGGGAGAGGCTGCTTGCCCTTCTGAATTCTGGTGCTGCCATGATATGCTTGAACCTCAGGACACAGTACTGTCAAATTCTAAAAGTGAATTCAAGCTGTAAAGATAGGCTGTTGAGAGAAGCCAGAGAGCACTTCAGCTCGCCAGCTGTGTTTCCGGTGTGGGTTCTTGATAACATTTTAATCTATGCTGATAAAGGACACATTACATCTTTAATGAAAAGCACTGATCCAAACAGAGGTCAACTCCAATTCCAAATGACCAGACTTTCCAGTTCATCCTTCCCTGGGGCAGGGGAAAAAGGACATTCTTTAATTTTTTATTGCTGTTGGCCTAGAGTATGCATGTAAAAAAGCAACGGGGGAAAAAAAACCCAGATAATTATCTGGCCACTTTCTGCATACAAGGATTGGGTAACATGTTCAAAAAAGACCCAGAATCACAGTTTGTCATGGATAATCCAGTAACATCAAACTAAGGAACACAACATAGCAGGAATTTTGTTTCAGACACCATGGCACAGTGTAACTTCATTTGAACTCAGAAACACAACGGATGTCCTAGGAATTTTTTAAAAGCCCGGTCCTCTTCTGTTGGCAGAAGCACTGTAGGTCAAATGTGTGGCATAATCAGTAATCAAGTCCTAGATACTGTCTACATACCAGTACTACAGTTCTGCCATCCGAATGGACAACAGTTGTGCTGAGGGAGGTCCAAAGTCAGCAGGGTGATAGCTAGAAGAAACAATTTAGAGAGAAGTACAACTTTGCATGCCCTCACACCCAGCAAACAGACCAAAGACAGTCATGTCAGAGGGACCTGGTGTTTGAGGGTATCTAAAAAATGTGAGATCCAACCTTTAAAATGTTGTCTTACCAAATGAATCTGACTATCTCACAAATGAATGGTGTACTTAAGTACACTGAAGGACTGAAGGGAGCTGACCCTAGTTAGCAGCTTTAGACGCAGTGTTTCTGAGTTGGTATTATAATGTTAAATTTAAAAAGACCTACACGCAAATACTGCACTCTAACTGCAAAATTTGTTTCTCATTGGGGTGTGGGTTCAGAAACTCCTCTCTTTCTCTCTCTCTCTACACACACACACACACACACACACACACACAGGTTAAACAAGAAAGCAAATAAACTGAAAGTAAGGGGGACAGACAGCCTGGCTGGGACTCTCAGAAGAACCATAGCCTTCCTAGATTCTTTCAAGATTCCAGATAAGATAGAGTAAGAAACACCACTCTGTCTCTCTACTGAATGCAATTACAAACTATGGACAGAATGCATAGATCAGGATTCTGAGGGCTTTGAAAAATAAATGACCAACAGGCTGATTGGAGAAGGGGACAAGAACGTGGCATAACAAAACACCAGAGGCTTCATGCAGACCGATAGTAATGGCCATGGGGGCAAGAGTGGGGCAGGTCCCTGAAACTCGGGGAAGGGGAATTCTCACTGACCAAATTAGTGGTGGTCCCAGGAGGATGGGCAAATCATTGCTGCTTTTTCGTTTCTCCATCCTCTTGCAACATGGCCCTGGACACAGATGCAATCCTGAGAAGTGCAGGGAAGACAGGAAAAACTAAAGCTTGCACTTTTTGGCTAGAGGACTGAGAAGAGTATGCCAAGGAGCCAGTATGTGGCAGTGATATGACAGAGAGAAGGGAGCTCGAGAGAGCAATCCCATAAAGTCGTAAAGAACTTGTGGGCTCACCTCCAAGCTGGGGGTGATCTGAATTTCAACAAACTACCCATGCCTTGAGAAATGAAATACACACTGGTTAATGGGTGGGGCATGAGAGGTCAGGTCCAATGATCACAGCAAAGGCAGTGAAAACTGAACTGACATTTGAACCACAGCCCATGAAAGCAGGTTGAAACCTGTAATCTGAACCTAACCTGTTGACTGCCTGCTAACACACAGGAAAACAAACATCAGTTTTCTGCTTAAAATTTAAACAAGACCCTGAATTTCATAACAGAACATTAGACATGTCCAGATTAAAACCAAAATTATTTGGCATACAAAAAAACAGGAATATTTCAACTTGCAAGGGAGGAGACAGACAGTGACCCAAATATTGGAATTACGAGATAAAGACTTCAAAGCAGCTATTAAAACTATAGTTTAAGAAGTACTGTGTCGGGGCGTCTGGGTGGCTCAGTGGGTTAAAGCCTCTGCCTTCAGCTCAGGTCATGATCCCGGGGTCCTTCCTCTCTCTCTGCCTGCCTCTCTGCCTACTTGTGATCTCTGTCTGTCAAATAAATAAATAAAATTTTTTTTAAAAAAAGTACAATGAACACTCATGGAATAAATAGATAAAACGTCTCCGCCCTTCCCCTAAAAAAAAAAAAAAAAAAAAAGGAGCAAATGGAAACACTGGACTGAAAAATACAATAGCTAAAATAAAATATTAACTGTTAGATTCTATACAGAATGGAGATGACAAAGGATAAATCCAGGGAATTTGTAGATAAACCAACAGAAATTATCCAACAGAAAAGGAAAAAAAGATTGGAAAAAGCCCGAACACGTTCTCCATACCGAAGTGTCTAATAATTTTTGTCATCAGAGTCTCAGAAGAGGGACGAGCTGAAAAAATGTCTGAACAATGGCTGAAAACTTTAATAAGTTGTGGATATAAATGTACAGAGTCCAAAATCTCAGCAAATACTGCACAGAATAAGCTCCAAGAAACCCATGCCCTAACACACACAAACTGCTGAACACAGAAGACAAAGGCAGAATTCCTGAAGGCAGACCACTTATAATGACACAATACCGAAAAAAACCGTGGCTGAAATGATTACTGACTTTTCATCAGAAATCATGGAGACTGGAAAGAAACAGCAACATTTTTCAAGTCCTCGAAGAGAAGATTTGTCATCCAGTGAGTTCTACATCCAGGGAAAATACTCTCTCGACAAATAAAGATAAAATAAAGCCATTCTCAGGGGAAGAAAAACTAAGGGAAAATTTGTTGCCAGCAGACTCACTCTACAAAAAGTGGTCAAGAAAGTCCTTTGAACAGAAGGCAAATGGTACCAGAAGGAAATGTGCAACATCGGGAATGAAGGAGAGCAACCAAAATGGTGATTATCTGGGTAAGAATACTATTGTTCTCCCTTAATTTCTGTAAGATATGTATGATGGTTAAATAAGCAAAAATTATAAAAATGTTTTGAGGGGCGCCTGGGTGGCTCAGTGGGTTAAAGCCTCTGCCTTCGGCTCAGGTCATGATCCCAGGGTCCTGGGATGGAGCCCCGCACTGGGCTCTCTGCTCAGCAAGGAGCCTGCTTCCTCCTCTCTCTCTGCCTGCCTCTCTGCCTACTTGTGATTTCTGTCTGTCAAATAAATAAAATCTTAAAAAAAAAAATGTTTTGAAATTTGGGACGCCTGGGTGGCTCAGTTGGTTAAGCGGCTGCCTTCGGCTCAGGTCATGATCCCAGCGTCCTGGGATTGAGTCCCGCATTGGGCTCCTTGCTCAGCAGGGAGCCTGCTTCTTCCTCTGCCTGCCACTCTGTCTGCCTATGCTCGCTTGCTCTCTCTCCCTCTCTCTCTCTCTCTCTCTGACAAATAAATAAATAAATAAAATTTAAAAAAAAAAAAAACAGTTTTGAAATCTTCAGTGTATGGGAGCTGCTACTATAGCAATGATTAGAAAAGTAATTAAAAAGCACAGTGAAGAAAAAAAAAGCAGAGTGAGGGGTGCCTCAGTGGCTCAGTCGTTAAGCATCTGCCTTCGGCTCCGGTGGTCCTGGGATTGATCCCCATGTCCAGCTCTCTGCTCAGCAGGGAGCCTGCTTCCCTCTCTCTCTCTTTCTCTGCCTCTCTGCCTACTTGTGATCTGTCAACTAAATAAATAAATAATAAAATATTTTTTAAAAAAACATAAGAGAAAGCATACTTCCTAACTCATTCTATGGGGCCAGAATTACCATGACATCACAACCAGACAAAGATAGTACAGGAAAAGAGAATTATACCAATATCCTTCATCTACCTTATAATTAAAAATCCTCAATAAAATATTAACATTAACAGAAATACACTACTTCCAATTGGAGTTTATGCTGGGAATTCAGGGCTACATTAATATTTGAAGTTAACTAATGTAATTTCAGCACATGAATAGACTGTTAAAAAAACAAACAAACCCCATACAGGATCATTCAATTGAAGTAGAAAAGCATTTCACAAAATTCAACACTCATTCATGATAAAAAACTTTCAGCAAACTAACCTGATAAAGGGCATCTATAAAGAAAATCCAGAGCTAATATACATCATGGTAAAAGAATGAGTGCTCTCCCCTTTAAGATCCATTGAGAACAAGGTGAGAACCTACTTTATTAAACATAATATCAGAAATCCTAGCCACTGCAATTAAAGGAAAAAAAAAATAAAGAAGCATATGACTGGAAAGGAAGAAATAAAATTGCTTCTATTTACAGAGAAAATGAATTTTTACAGAGATAAAGAATCCACAAAATTCTTAGGATAAGAAAGGTTGAGGAACATTAAGTTAATCACAAAAGTCAATCACATTTCTGTATTATAGCAATGGACATATTGGAAACAGAAATTTTAAAAATAGAATTTATCACTCACAATAGCTCTCCCCCCAAAAACACTTAAGTATAAATCTAATAAAATATGTACAGAATCTCTATGTTGGAAACTACAAAGCCTTTGCAGGAAATAAAATGATGTCAATTAATGGAGAGACAGCAGGGTTCATGGACTGGAAGACTCATTATAGTTAGAAATATCAATTATGATTTACAGACTTAATGCAATTATAATCAAAGGCCTGGCAAAAGTTTGTTTGTTTGGGTTTTACTTTGTTTTTGGTAAATATAGACATGCTGATTCTAATATTTACAGGGAAAGGCAAAGAAGTAGAACAGACAAAACAATTTTGAGTAAAAATTACACAGGGACTCACACTACCTAACAGTAGACTTACAATAAATCAACACTGTGGTACTGGTGAATGCACAGATACAAAGATGAGTGGAACAGAACAGATAATCCAAAAATAGATCCAGACACGATCAACCGGTTTCTGAATAATGAGAGCCAGTTTCCGATTGTCAGAAAAAGAAGTCACAAATAAGCACAGAGGACAGTTAAAATGAACCCTGTGCTAGAAATCAATGGGAGGTTATACATACAGAACCCCCACCCCAAGATCATATACAGAGATATGGAAACATGTAGAGATGTGTATGTACACACATTTGCTGGCTTCCATACAAATACTTCCTAACTCTACTTGCTGAGAGGCATTAAAATGACACTTCCAGTAGCAATAAACATACTTTCATTAAAAGGAACTAAGGCTCCTTGGTGAAGAGGCTGATTCCAAGGCTGACACAGAGAAAATACAAAATGAGCCTGGAACATCTTGTAGGATCAGAAAGCGCTTTAAAATAAAACAAAATGCAACCGGCTGAGCCACCCAGGCGTCTCAGAAGAGCACTTTCAATACATCATCTGTTAAGTGAATATTGATGAAGGACATTGTCACGTTTTAACATTTGTGGGCCCTGCTCCTGGGCTTTCACACTTACCCGGGTCCCAAATGACTCTGCCAAACCTCAGCATGTGGGCTCTCTTTCTGTCCTGAGCACACATTGCATATCTACCTCATTTAAAAAAGAAAAAGAAAAGAAAAGAAAAAGAAAGAAAAGAAAAAAGAAATTTCATCAAGGGGTGCCTGGCTCCACGCTCCATCGGTGGAGCGTGGGACTCGAGATTGTGAGTGTGAGCCCTATGTTGTGTGAAGAGATTACATACACATAAAACCTCAAGGAAAAAAAAATTTGTTTTCAACCCATCAATTAATCCCTCAAAAGGAGCCTTCCAAACATAAGGACGAAAAAAATGAAAGAAAACCTCCCTGGTTCCCATAAGATTAGAGTCATAGAGCCTTGCATATACTAAATATGGAAAATAAACTCCGTAACTTAAAAAAAATAAAATAAAATAAAATAAAACAAAACAAAACGCGGCGCCTGGGGGGCTCAGTGGGTTGGGTCGCTGCCTTTGGCTCAGGTCATGATCTTAGGGTCCTGGGATGGAGTCCCGAATCGGGCTCTCTCTGCTCAGCAGGGAGCCTGCTTCCCCGCTTCTCTCTCTCTGCCTGCCTCTCTGCGTACTTGTGATCCCTCTCTGTCAAATAAATAAATAAAATCTTAAAAAAAAAAAAATGGAAGCACACTGAAGGATAGAGAAACCAACATGAGAACTTCCTGTAGCCAAAGCTGGAACTATTTGGGCAACAAAGTAAGCAGCAATAATACTGGGTTATAACACAAAGGATAAAATACATATCCATTAGTCCATGCTAAAATAAACTAATGATAATATATAAATGAATAAATGAGAAGACCTATCTTCCTTATAGAAGAATTCCAATTCATAAATGCAGCAGTGATGAGGGAAAAAGGAAACCACCATTAAACCACCGCTGTGAACACTGCTGTAGGCTAGATCCTCAGATCTAAAATGCGTGGCGAGGGGCGCCTGGCTGGCTCAGTGGGTTAAGGCCTCTGCCTTCGGCTCCGGTCATGGTCTCAGGGTTCTGGGATGGAGCCCCGCATCGGGCTCTCTGCTCAGCAGGGAGCCTGCTTCCTCCTCTCTCTACCTGGCTCTCTGCCTACTTGTGATCTCTGTCTATCAAATAAATTAAAAATAAAATAAAATAAAATGCGTGGCGAGGGGCTCCTGCATGGCTCAGTGGGTTAAGCATCTGCCTTCAGCTTGGATCATGATCCCAGGGTCCTCAGATCAAGCCCCATGTAGGGATCCCTGCTCAGCATGGAGTCTGCTTCTCCCTCTGTCTCTGCCCCTCCCCCTGCTCCTGCACTCTCTCTCTCTCTCTAATAAATAAATAAAATCCTTACAAAAATAAAAAAAATTTTAAAAAATCAAAATAAAAGGATTGGGAGGGGCGCCTGGGTGGCTCAGTGGGTTAAAGCCTCTGCTTTCGGCTCAGGTTGTGATCCCAGGGTGCTGGGATCGAGTCCCACATCGGACTCTCTGCTCCGCGGAGAGCCTGCTTCCTCTTCTCTCTCTCTGCCTGCCTCTCTTGCCTACTTGTAATCTCTGTCTGTCAAATAAATAAATAAAATCTTAAAAAAAAAAAAAAAGAGTGGGAAGTGTGGAGAAAATGGAAACCTCTTGCACTGTGGTGGAAATGTAAACCTGTACAACCACTGTGGAAAACAGGGAAATTTCTCAAAAAATTCAAGATAAAGATGTCCTATAACCCAGTAATTCCACTAATGGATATTTACCCAAACAAAATAAAAACACTAATTCAAAAGATACAAGCACCCCTATGTTCACTACAGTATTATTTACAGTGGCCATTATATGGAAGCAACCCAAGTATCCACCAATAGATGAATGGATAAAGAAGGTATGGTATGTGCGTGTGTGTGTGTATATATATAATACATATATCACATATATATTATATAGTAATGCAGTAATACTATATTTACCATGTGTATTAAATACTATATCTGTGTACATAGTAATAATCCATGGTGTGTATATATAATTATATATACATTAGTATATATATAGTGTATATATACATTATATATACTATATATTGTATACATATTACATATGTATGTGTATGTGTATATATACATATTATGTATATCAACATATTATATATATAATGTATATATACACTAAAATATATTATACATATACACCATGGACTATTACTCAGCCATAAAACAGAATGAAAGCTTGCCATTTGCAACAACATGGGTGGACCTAAAAGGTATTATGCTAAGTGAAATGTCAGACAGAAAAAGACAAATATTATATGATTTCACTTACAGTTGGAATCTAAAAAACAAAACAAATGAACAAAAAGACTCTTAAATACAGAGAATCAAACTGTGGCTGCTAAAGGGACAGTGGGTGGGGGCATGGGCAAAACAGGTGAAGGGGATTAAGAGGTACGAACTTCCAGTTACAAAATAAGTTATGGAGATAAAAAGTACAACACAGGGAATATAATCAATAATATTTTAACAGTGTAATATGGTGACAGATACTGCAGTGAGCACTGAGTAATGCACAGAACTGTTGAAATCACTACGCTATATGCCTGGAACTAACCAACAACACTGTGAACTATATGAATGGGCGAAAAGAGAAAGATATATGCACAGTCTCAGAGTGTCCCCCCAAATATTTATTCATAGCCAAGGGAATAGCAGTAACTTTACAATGGAGAAATCTGGGGGAGACCACCTCACCCACGTGATCAAGGTTGGCATTACCTGTAATAAGCTAGAATGACATCATGAACCCTGACAGCATGTTGAAAAGAGAACAGCACCTCTGAAGTACTCACAACCTCGATTTAATGAAGTGAAAACATCAGACGAACTCAAACTGAGGAGCATTCTACAAAATAAATGACCAGTAGTCTTCAAAAATGTTAGGATCATGAAAGACAAGGAGAGACCAAGAAACTGTCACAAGTTAGAGAAGCCCAAGGGGACAGAATGACTGAACGTAATGTGGGATCCTAGATTAAATCCTGGAACAGAAAAGGATGAGGGGGGGGGAGGGGACATGCGAAATCCAAATGAAGCCTATGGCTTAATTAATAATATCAGACCAATGTTAATTTGGCAGTTTTGATGACTGTACTATAATTATAAGAGGAAGATGGTTTTAGGGTATCTGGGAACCTGTTATACTATTTTTGTAATTCATGTGAATCTAAAATTATTTCAAAATACAAAGTTAAAAAAAAACAAAGCAAAAGTTTTCTTTCTAACATTTATTATTAAACTGTATGTAGAAATACTGGCTCACTTTTGTCTGTAAAAACCTTATACTTGGGGCAGCTGGGTGGCTCAGCTGGTTAAACATCTGCCTTCAGCTCTGGTCATGATCTCTGGGTCCTGGGATCAAGCCCCACATCAGGCTCCGTGTTCAGCAGGGAATCTGCTTCTCTCTCTTTTGCTGACCCTCCCCACCGCTCATTCTCTCTCTCTCTCAAATAAATAAATAAAATCTTAAAAAAATAAAAAAAGAAACATTATACTTGATGGTCAGGTTTATAGGATATCCCACAAAGTCTATTTAACCAATAATGGAATTCTTTTAATATACTAGAAGTCAATGTAGTTATAATGCTAGTAACTGAAGATAATGGTGACACAGAATAAAAACCTAACATGTTGCTACATAAAGAAAAGCTACATAAAGTACATTTAAGGAGACAGATGTTGCTACAGATGTAAAATTTCATGAAATCGCTGAAGATTTTAATGTGTCCAACTTCACAATGGAACCGGAAAGGAGACAAAGGACAAAGGTGAGGAGTGTTCATGCCTGAATTCCTAGAGTGTGCCAAGCACAGTTTTAGGTGCTTGTAATGCATGATCTCAGCTAATCTTTCTGATTACCTTGTGAGGGAGGGATTGTTAACCCTGTTTCACACATTTAAAAAAAAAAAATTGCCACTGAGGTCTCATGACTAATTAAATGGGAGAACCAAGTTTCAGTCCCAGGTCTGACTGACTCATTTCAATGCCTCTTTCTCTTCATGAACTGCATCTAACGAAAACAGAGTGAGTCTCCTAGATAAACAACACGTTGTCAGAGGCTGAGAAGGAAAGGGTACTGAAGGGGCTGAAGATCATAAGAGAATCAAGAAGACAGAAGTAGTTAAGTGTTAAAAGGTAAAAGAAAGATGCTGGCAGAAGAGGTTTTAGGCTACGCACACAAAAGCTACAGGGTTGAGGGGATGGGAAGAGATGTTACAGATGCAGCCCAGAACAAGCAGGCAGAAGGGCTGTCCTTTAGAGAACCCCTGAAGGTCAAGGAAGGAGCAACACAGAACACAGAGCTGGTACAGCGTGGTTAACATTCTTGCAAGTCCTGTTGCTCTGCCTGACTATTCATTTGGGGGTGATGGGGCTGTGTGTGTGTGTGTGTGTGTGTGTGTGTGTGTGTGTGTGTGACTTCCAATGTTTTAAATCACAATTAGAAGAGGACATATCTTTATTTACATCTTTCTAACCTAACACTTCAAATTAACAGCTGAACATCAATCTGAGTAAGGTTTACAAAATTAAAACAAGGTCTCTTTAAGCCAAATATTGATGTCATTTCTTATCCAACTAATTAACCCAATGAAGCAGCTAAAGTCAGATGTCATTTCTGTAACTTCAAACAGCTTCATTATTAGGACTGTTTAAATGCATCACCTCACTCATTCCAACAGTTTCCTTTGAATTTTATTTTTAAATTAAAGCAAAGCCGGAATATAACAGTATAAGGAAAAAGGTGAGACATTTTCAGTTTTAAAATTGATAAAATTACAAGTGCGAGGGTTCTTATTATTCTGAACATGTAACTGGGGTACTGAAGAGGCAGATTTTGAAGACAGGGAAAGAGTTTCAAATCCTAGCTCCCTCACTGATCTGCTGTGGGCCTTTAAGCAAGATGTCTTTTGAGCCCACAGAGGTGAAAAACTACTTGAAAGGTTATCATGGAATCACCGAGAAATACCTCGTGTATCTCTCAACCCTGTATCCGCATGCAGCAAGCCTTTCATAGAGGAGTTGAAAGAAAGTAACCGTATCACATGGTTCTTCCCACATGGGCCGTAAGCCATTATAATGATGTGTAATCATTCACACTTGATTTTAGCCGTAAGGCTGAGAAGCGATATGTAATCATTCAAATGACAAAAGTGACAGCTGGGCAACAAACAAGTCCAACCGACTAAAGCAATCTGTTCTGGTTAAAATAGCACCAGACAGAGCCCGGAGACACGGGCTTTAGTTAGATTTCGACAGCCAGTGACCTCGAGGCGAGGACACAATCCCTTGCACTTGCCTCCTCCATCATATGAAGAAGGGGACAGGGTGGGCCCGTCCTGGTGCTTCCTTCTAGCACCAAAGTCTGGACCGCCCGTCATGCTCTACTGTACTGGGGGGCCTGGGAAAGTGGGGAGGGAGAAAAACCAAGAAGGGATAAAAACTGACAGGAGCTGTATACGGAAAGGAAGGAGGAGGAAGCACCCTGCCCATCGGTAAGCATTCCACAGGTGTTTCTTTGGGTCTCAAACTCTACAGTCAGAGATGCTGGTGTGTCAAAACAGTTTCCCGCGGTTACAGGCCAAGGAGAGAGTGAACATCGGGGATGACGCACGTCAAGGATGTTGATCAGACCTTGCAACAGACTGCCAGGCAGAATGTTCCTAGAAAATCAAGGACATCCCACCTCTGTGAGGACAGATTTACCTACAGCCAGAGCTCAAACTAGGAGGGAGTGGTTTACATACAAAAATGGGGAAAAGAATGATACCTTAGTTGCTGTATCTGCTTCCATCTTAAAAATTCAGTACAAATAATCAGATGTTTTAAAGAATGTTTCAGTTTTAAATTTGGAAGCTTTTATTTAGTTCCAGTGCTCTTCACACTCTTAAACTAAGCAAACTGGGCTTACTTTTATGCTGTGTTTATTACCACCATGTTTCATCTAAAAACAACTGGACTGATCTCTTTAAAATAGTAAACCAGGGGCGCCTGGTTGGCCGGTCGCTTGAGCAGCCAACTCTTGGTTCCAGCTGAGGTTGTGATCTCAGGCTCATGAAATTGAGCCCCCTGGCGGGCTCTGCACTCAGTGTGGAGTCTGCTTCAGATTCTTTCTCCTTCTGCCTCAGCCCCTCTCCCTCGTGCTCCCTCTCTTCCTCTAATAAGTAAATAAATCTTTTAAAAATAAATAAAATAAAATAGTAAACTAAGGTCCAATAGATCAAAACCACCCAAATCCAGCACTCGGGAGCCTAGAATAAAAACTGTTTATCGAACAAACTACTGCTCCTACCAAAAATGTGAGAAACTAAACATGTACAGATCCCTTCCTTCCCCCATTTCTTTATTCTTTCTTTCTCACTTGGAAAGGAATGAACTTCAGCTGCCATTTCTACTCTCAGGAAAAAATAAGGGAGAAGTCCTATAATATATAACTAAATAAGAGACAAAAATAAACACGCTCTATCTGGTAGAGAAAGTCTGTTTGCTCTGGTCTAAACCCAGGCTAGTGCAAGCCAGCAGGCTCAGGATGGCCACCAGCCCTGTGGATTTAAGACCCCAATCTGTGAACTTCCTTCCACGGGTCCAGCTAAGCCCTCCTTCTTCCCTCACGTTGGCCCCCTTGCCTGGCTAGTGCTCCACCATGTGGCCCCGTTTGCTCTAAGGGCAACGAACCCCTTAACAAACAGACTCTTCCCCTCAGGGAGCTGTGAATCACACAATCAAGAGGCCCTTCAGCTGAGAGAGATGGTCAGAAACAAGGACAGCCCTCCATTCTTTACTGACCCTGGAACAAAAGAGGGTCAAGAACAAAAGCGTGTCAAATCCTCATCCCGATAAAGGACACTGAAACAGGACAACAGGGAAGAGACTTTGAAGGATTTCTAAGTTGTTAATGGAACTTATCTTTTCTCTTTAGGCAGTTACCGAAGTGCTGAATCTCGTTTTTTTTTTTTTTTTTTTTTTTTTAAAGATTTTATTTATTTATTTGAGAGAGAGGCAGTGAGAGAGCATGAGCAAGGAGAAGGTCAGAGGGAGAAGCAGACTCCCCGTGGAGCTGGGAGCCCGATGCGGGACTCGATCCCGGGTCTCCGGGATCATGACCCGAGCCGAAGGCAGTCGTCCAACCAACTGAGCCACCCAGGCGTCCCGAATCTCGGTTTTCTTATCTGTAAAATGAAAAACGTTTAGGAGTACCACCTTCCAAGGCTGCTTTCAAGATCTCTATGGCTATCACTAGGAATTCTAAAGTGATTATCACGAAAATAGGTGTTAAGTTTCTCAAAGTGACCAATCCGGAGGCATAGGGTACCCAAGCTGGAGCTTCAGGGTTGGAGGATGGAAAGAGAAGGGGCACAGATTTGACTTTTGTCCCCCACCCCGCCATTCCCATGGGTAGTAGCGGCTCAATACAGTAAGGTCTCTTGATGGGCTGGGGGCGGCAAATATTTATTGTTTGGGAAAAGCCCTCGGCTCATCCCTAGTCCCACCGGTACCCCTGCCTTAGATAGAGGAGGGATATCCAAGTGTGACCTAGCTTGGCAACTGAATGGAACAGGCACTAGTATTGGCAAGACAAAGAGCTTAAGCTACAAGATTTCGGAACACCTTCTCATAGCTCTCTGAAGTAAAGGCCAGTATTCCTTCTTGAGAGACAATAGAATGGACTCGAAGACTGCCAGGCACAGAAAGGCAGCTCTACAGAATTCTCTCTCTTTTTTTTTTTTTTTTAATAATAAGGGTGGCAAGGCATTTTAGCCCACGTCACCACTTTTTTTTTTAAGATTTTATTTATTTATTTATTTGACAGAGATCACAAGTAGGCAGAGAGGCAGGCAGAGAGAGAGAGGAGGAAGCAGGCTCCCTGCTGAGCAGAGAGCCCAATGCGGGGCTCGATCCCAGGACCCTGGGATCATGACCTGAGCTGAAGGCAGAGGCTTTAACCCACTGAGCCACCCAGGTGCCCCAGCTCTACAGAATTCTAAAGCCCACTGACTTTGCACTATGGTGACAACTTCTGTTAATGAACAGGAGGAGTTGAAGAGAAGTGAAAGTTGCATTCTTCTCCCAAAAGAACACAGAAGAAGAAAGTAGAATTATATGAAATCAGAGCCTTGGTTCTGTCCTAGGCTGAAGTCTGATAAAACATGGAATTGGCTCACAGATCAAGAACCTGACCGAGGCAGGAGAACTGTCTGTGAAAGCAGAAATTCCATGACTGCTCGGGTAAACTGACTTCTGATAACGCGATGCTTCGGGTTTCTCCAACTGAAGAGGGCTCCATAGATTTATAGACCTCTGGGGTTGGCCCTTATCCTGGGTCATTTCTGGAGCAAAAGATATTGAAGAAGCGGTTAAAATGCTTTGGTTGCAAAGTCAGAGAATGGCCAAGCTATCTCTAATTAAAAAGCAAACAAAACTGTACTAGCTGGGGTTATTTTTGACAAGAATACTCCCAGTCCGTGTTTGAGATGGTTGAGAGCAAGCAATGGTGGGTGTTCCCACTGCTCCTTACAGTCTCTACCAGCCACCAACCTCTATTTCTGGCACACATGTGACCTTTATCTACACTTGAGGAAACTGCTGTGTAGACCTAGCTGTAAGCCCTGCCTCCTGCTCCCTAGCCCCCAACCCTGCCATGGGATGCCCACTGTTTGGCTCCTTCAGTAGGCAAGGAGGCCCTCATGGCCCTCATGGACCTTCTCCTACAGTTTCTGCCCCTCTGCTCCATTCTCCTCTCTGTTAGCTGGCCTCTGTTTATACCTAGTTCCCTACTTCCCGGTGGTATCAGTCAATTATTTTTTTGTTTACTAATTTACGTAACATAAATAGTACATCAATGTAGAAAGCGATGTTTTAAGGCACTACAGAAATCAACTTACTAAATCAAAAAACCCTGAGGTGGAAACCATCATCCTTATGGGCCTTTTTTAGATGAAAAAATGGGGCACAGAGAAGTAACTTCATTAAAATAACACAGCTTCTGCTTGGCTATAATGGGCTTCTGGCAACTCTCTACATCATGATATTTTAGTTTCAGATCCCAGTTCAAATTCCCAGCCACCATGCTTAATATTTGCCTTAATAATGAACACTTATACCTACTTAATAGTTAGTACATTGCCTTTACTCTTGTAATCACCACTAATAATTAGCATAAGTACATTCAAGAGGTAAAATGAGCCCCATCAGATGTGACGAAGTTAAGAAATCTGAGCTTTTGATTTTACGTCTTCCTCTGATATTGCAATACTACATTTTGATTTTACAATGAATCTCCAAAGTTGGGCTACATCTCATAATCACTACTGGCCAGCTGGTGGCTGTGATGTATCATTTCCCATGCATATCTGCCAGAACTTGCAGTTTGGAAGAAAAGCCTGGAGACAGTGGTAGAACATTCCCAAGAAATGCTGTCTCAATCCTCGATGATGCTCTTGCTGTCACAGAAGACCATAATATGTGAACAATATGGACATCTATGGCCAAGTGCAAAAATAATGCAGAAGAGATCAACTTGAAAGGTAAAGAAGACTTAGAAACACTGTAATTTATTTCACCCACGTTTTCTTGTTTATATGGCCCAAGAATTTTCATCTACATCTAAGCAAGCCACAAAGAGCTTATTCAAATATAAAACAAAATTTTAGCTGATAAAAAGCACTGCTGGAGTTTACTGGGCATCTGTTTTGTTTCTTTCTTAGCTATATATAAAATAATAGGGCCTCTTACAACTGATGCTTTTGTAAGATTTAATAAACTACAGAAACTATAATCATAATTAGCAGAAGGTGTTGCAGAGACTTAAGAACATCAAGAGGCCAGCTCTTATACTGTGAGAGGGGAAAAAAATCCTCTGAGGAAATCCAGAGGTACAGAAGCAAGTTCTCAGATAATAGGAGTCAATATACGGAAAGCAGTATCTATTGTAACTAGGAATACTAAAAAAAAATTTCCCCAAAGTTCACCAAAGAATTAGGGCTCCAGCACCCCAACTCCATAGATACCCTTCCTTCCCCATTCTCCTCTGGAAGATGGGGATGACAGTCCTTCACTTGGTGCTGCGGTTGTGGGGATCAAATAAGCCACCCAAGGAAAACATTACCCTGCAGTACAGATTAAACACTGAATCAAAGTTAGCTACTCCTACGAGCCATCAATCGAGAAAATGCAGCTCTTCAAAAAAAAATGGAAGGAGCAGATAAGGAAAGCTGCTACCTGTTACACCCAAGCACATGATTTCAACTTCTGTGATCATGTTCTCTATTTAATGACTACTCACCCAGACACAAGCAATTCTTAGACAGAACCTTCCTTTATATCCCAAACAAAAAGCAGCCCCCACTACAGTTTTATTTCTCTGCCTCTGTAATCACATCCAGTTCTGAAAGGGTTCCTTCTTCGGACACAAGCCAACCCACATGGCAAACCTCTCCATGCACAGCCCACCCTCCCAACCCCATAGAGAAAGAAAAGTGCTCTTAAAGTCATCTGGAGAGACAATGTGCCAATATTTTTGCTTGCATTCCAAAATACAGCAAACTTCCTGTCCCTGATGCAGCCTACCAAGTTCCTTGGAAAGGTCATGGTAATAGCACTGGAAGAAATTCACAACAAGCCCCGGGAGCACAACCTCGGGCGGCTGAACGCTGCTGCCTCCACCCAATCTCTAGGCAGGTGCAAACTGCAGTTTCTCTCCACAGAAGAGATCCCTCCAAAGTGGCTTGAGCAGCTCTGCCAAATAGTAAACCAAATTACTGAACTGCTATGTGAAAATCATTATTGATCCATCATTTAAAATAAAAATCAGGGGCACCTGGGTGGCTCAGTGGGTTAAAGCCTCTGCCTTTGGCTCAGGTCATGGTCTCAGGGTCCTGGGATGGAGCCCCGCATCGGGCTCTCTGCTCAGCAGGAAGCCTGCTTCCCCCTCTCTCTCCGCCTACCTCTCTGTCTATTTGTGTTCTCTGTCAGATAAATAAATAAATAAAATCTTTAAAAAAAAAAAACAAAAATCTGTATTGAAAATCTGTTGTTCTATGTCATACTGCTAAGTAAAATTCATTTTACGGTCTAGTACAGCGCCCATTACCTTTGATATTGCAAGTGTGACAGTGTCAGCTGACTTTCAGGTTTTTCATTCATGGCCATAAAGTGTGAAACTAAGCTATGTACAACAACACAATTTTTTTTTACAACCTGAAAAGCTAAGTATACCAAGCTAATAACGAAAGAGTACAAACCAATTAATGTGAATTCAGTGCCAAGATTCCGTCTCAGCTTCTTATTCAACGGGTGACATTTCAGGGAAACTGAAGCTCTTTGAAATGTAAGGTACATTTTAAGAGAGACTGACACCCTGAAATTTAAAACATGCTCTTCACAAAAAGAGCAGTATCACTGAAGCTGAACTAAGCCTATCAAGGAACGAAAAAACATCCTGATTTAATGAAAAATAAAAATAACAGAGGGCTTTGTTAAGAAAGTTTTGTAGCATATTATTTGAGGAACGGAACGGACAGCGAAGTCTCCCAAACTCAACTTTGGTATGGATGCAAATTTTCCGCACACAGAGCCTATGGGATGTGGCAGTTCCCAAGTCACCTGCATGTCTTAAGCTTTTGCCCTCCACTCAGTAGCTTTGTTCATTGTGCAGATAAGAGGCTGATGGGAAGAGAGATGCTTTCATTAAAAGATCCCTAACAAATGTTCCCAGAAAATGAAGATATTGTTCTAGAACAGAGACCGACTGTTCAGGTTAACAGAGCGAGAGTCTTCAGTACTACACTGTCTTGTACTGGCTACTGTAAAAGAGAACATGTGTATTCTTCAGCTCACAATAGCATTAGCTTAAAAAAATGGAAATTAATCACTGTATGTCAGTAAGCTGAACCCCGCAAATGACTAACGGAAGACACAGAAGAGTGAAAAGTGGACTTTTTCTTAAAACTTCTCATGTAATTTCACGTGGACTGAAACACCAGAAATATTTTAAAGATAAAACAGCTGGAAAAAGACGGATAAGCCATCATTTAAAAGTAATGCATACAAAAATCAATTCATAATGGAAAGACCCGAACATAAGAGTTAACACTATAAAACTCTTAGAACAATACGTAGAAGTAAATTGTTGTGACCCTGGAGTAAGCAATAATTTCGTTTTTGTTTTTGTTTTTTTAACTATGTGATACTAAAAGCATAAGTGACAAAATAAAAAAATAGACAAACTAGAAATCACCAAAACCTAAAATTTTATGTTTGAAAGGATGCATCAAGAAAGTGAAAAGATGACTCACATATGGGAGAAAATATTTTCTTTTTATTTTTTATTTTAAAATATTTTTATCTGTTTATTTGTCAGAGAGAGAGAGCACGCTAAGCAGGGGGAGAGTCAGACAGAGGGAGAAGCAGGATCCCCACTGAGCAAGGCGCCCAATGTGGGACTCAATCCCAGGACCCTGGTATCATGACCTGAGCCCAGGGCAGCCACTCAACCAACTGAGTCACCCAGGAATCCCAGGAAGAAAATATTTCCAAAACATATCTGAAAAGGGCACATATGCACAATACACAAGGAACTTCCACAATTCAACAATAAAAAGGCAAATACAACCCAATTAAAAATGGGCAAATAATTTGAATACACATTTCTCCAAAGAATATACACAAATGGCCAATGAGCACATGCAAAAGATGCTCAACATCATCAGTGATGAGGGAATTGCAAATCAGAACCACAATGAGATACCACTCCACACTCTAGACTATGGCTATAATCAAAAAGACAGACAGTAAGAATGTGCAGAAACTAGAACCTTCATACATTGTTGGTGGGGATGTAAAATGGTACAGACATTTTAGGAAAGAGCCTAGCAGTTCCTTACATGATTCAACACAGAGTTACCACACGACCCAGAAAGTCTACTCCTAGGCATATATGTAAGAGAAATGAAAACATGAACATAAAAAGTTGTACACAAATATTCGTATCTGCAGTATTTGTAAGCCAAAAGTAGAAACAACACAAACATCTGTCAACTGATGAATGGATACATATCATGAGACAAAGCCATACAGGGGATGATTATTCAGGCACGAAAAGAACAAAGTACTAACACATGCTACAATATGAATGAACCTTGAAAACATGATGCTATGTGAAAGGAGCCAGTCACAAAATACTGCCTGTTGTACGATTCCATTTATACAAAAGGTCTAGGACAGGCAAAGCCATACAGACAGAAAGTAGATGGGTCGTTCCCAGGAGCTAGGGAGAGGAAGGTGAGAGGTGACCGCTAACGGGTACAAAGTTTCTTTGGGTAGCAATAAAAATATCCTGGAATTAGACAGTGGTGATGGTTATTTAACTCCATGAGCATATTAAAAACCACTGAATTGTACACTTTAAGGAGTGAGTTTTATGGTTTGTGAATTATTCCTCAATAAAGCTGTTAGTAAATTTTCTTTAAAAATCACCTACTCTGTGCAAACAGCATGGGGCTCAGAGGTAGGCAGTCTCAAATCCTGTTCTGTTTATGTCCCCAGGCTTGCTCAATGCTAGTGGCTCCTTGAGTCTGTTTCTGTATCAACTGCTTGACCCATGCTCTAGGACAGGAGGCCCTCCCCAGCTTCAACGAGGTGATTCATTGATCATGCCAGATCTCAAAACATGGCAACAATCCCACTGGCTATTTGGGAGTCACTAGAGAGTTCACATTCTATCCTAATTAAGGTATAGTAATCACAAGAGGCGTAACTGTCAAGAGAATCAATACTTCCAAAAATGAAAAAGATCAAAAAAGAAACAGTAAAACCAGCTGAACCACGTCACTGCTGGAAAGCCCAACCACCCCACAGTGCCAGACAATACCCCAGTTCTTTCCAACCTGCCCTGATAAATTAACCCAGCACTGGCAAGGGAAAAATTCTCTGTACCCCTTTTCCTAAAGGGATATGGACTGGTTCAAAAAGATCTATGCTGAATGTATATGTACTTATGGCACAAGCATTTAAAAGGGCATAACTTTCAAAGGTTAATACAAGACCACATCCAGCTAAGAGATATTCAAGACACAGAAGAATACAAACCGGCCCTCTTTGGCTAATTCCTTTCTGTCTTTCAAGACTCAGCACATGCTCTGGCAGCATACCCCAACCCCCTTCTCAATTCCTGCCTTTATGCCATCCCAGAACACCACGGATGGGAGCAAGCAACAGTCTGGAGGACATCTCCACCTGGACTTCCCACCAACTCAGGCTTACCATGTCCAACCCTAACATCACCTGGTCTCTCCACTACCTACCCCAAGGCTGTTTTCTTATTTTTTCATTTTGGAGAATGGCATCACCATCTATACAGACTAATGAATGCAGGTGGAAAAATCTATACACATTAGTAAAAAGGATTATTACAGAATTTTTTGAAAAGATAATATAGCTTTCATTCAGGACCACACACATGAAAAGGCCAAAGAACTACTACAGATTTTCCTGAGCATCTTTCAGGAACAAAAGAGAACATATTAAAAAATAGTATACCTACTACTTATGTGTAAAACAGTTCATCAGAAATAGTTAACATCAGTCTGCTCCTCAAAAGGAGTTACAGTTGATCCTGGAACAACACAGTGGTTAGAAGCGCTCATGCCCCTGTAAGCAGACTCTCCGAACACTGAACTACTAAATAGCCCATTACTGACGGGAGAGCCTTACTGATAACATAATCAGTTAACACATATTTTGTGTATGTCCTACTGTATTCTTAAATAAAGTAGGCTATGGAAAAGAAAATGTTACTATAAAATATTAAGTAGTACTGCATTGTATTTGTAAAAAAAAAAAAAAAAAAAGTGGGGGGGGGGACCCAAGCAGTTCAAACCTGTGTTGTTCCAGGGCAAATAGTATATATTCCCTTAGTGTACCGTTCACATTGTTCCTTGAAAAACAAGAAAGAAAAGAAAAAAGAATGGTAGAAATAAAAAGTTTTGTCAAAATTATTGCCTATGGTAATATCCAGATTTCATGAATCAATCATTTCTTGCCTCTGAATATAAACCAGAAATCTTCACATGACCTATGACTATTTCAAGATGAATGGATGAGATAGACTCCTATTTAAAAGTCACTGAAGTTCTATGTGTAAATATAATTTAGTTTATTTTGTAGGATTTAATGCAGGCATCTTACTATGGCATAAGAAATGATTTCCACCTCCTAAACATATTTAAAATCTATAGTAAATCCCATTAGTTAGCATATATGATAATCCCAGAATCAAATCATATAGATGGAACTAGATTCATTCTTCTAGCAAAAATATAAGGCCATGGTCACATGACAGAAATTACTCTCACAAATAATCATTTCAATAGAAAAACCATGTTATCCCAGGAAACGTATTGTTGAGGTAGAATATATGGTCCTCATCAAAAGAACTGCTCTAAGTTTTATTTTTATTTTTATTTATTTTTTTAAAAGATTTTATTTATTTATTTGACAGACAGAGATCACAAGTAGGCAGAGAGGCAGGCAAAGAGAGGAAGGGAAGCAGGCTCCCTGCTGAGCAGAGAGCCTGATGCGGGGCTCCATCCCAGGACCCTGGGATCATGACCTGAGCCGAAGGCAGAGGCTTTAACTCACTGAGCCACCCAGGCACCCCTGCTCTAAGTTTTAAATGACACTTTGTCACAAAGTTACCACAGCCTTCAAATTAGTTCTGTAACAGACGGGGATACTGAAACAATGATACACAGAGCTATGCAATAGAAACTCCTACTATTTTTTTGTAAATATAGTAGTAATTATTCCTTTCAAAATACCTAATGATTACCCAAACACAGTGAAAGGTTACCCAAATATTCTCTCCATTTCTCAGACAGCAACGTCCCCATAGGATGTATGTAAAACATATATATATATATAAAATGAAATCAATCAGCTTTACTATAGAATTCACGATTTTCTATTGTAACAAAAGTTTTATTTTTGTAAACCAGCAGAATCATGCCCTCCATTTTCGCTTCCTTTCATATCATCATCACACATCACAACAAGACTAGGAGGGGGGTATTACACCACTTCACCTATGAACTGGTTGCCCATATAATGTGCTGTCCAAACAAGGCACTTCAGAGAGTGAAAGAAGCGCTATCAAGAGTCATGCTGAGGGGAGGCTGGGTGGCTCAGTCAGAGAAGTGTCTGCCTTCGGCTCAGGTCATGATCCTGGGATCTTGGGATGGAGCCCCACCTAGGGCTCTCTACTCATGGGAGAGTCTGCTTCTATCTCTCCCTCTGCCCCACCCCTCAACTCATGCTCTCTGTCTCAAATAAATACATAAATACATAATCTCTTAAAAAAAAACAACAACACGGGGGCACCTGGGTGGCTCAGTGGGTTAAGCCTCTGCCTTCAGCACAGGTCATGGTCTCAGGGGTCCTAGGATCAAGCCCCACATCAGGCTCTCTGCTCAGCAGGGAGCCTGCCTCCCCGCCACAACCCCCACCTGCCTCTCTGCGTACTTGTGATCTCTCTGTCAAATAAATAAATAAAATCTTAAACACACACACACACACACACACACACATTTATTTATTAAAACAAAACAAAACCAAAAAAAAAAAAAAAAAAAGGAGTTCTGTTGGGGGCAGGAGGTACAAACTGGAACTATCCTAAACAACCAAGATCATCCATACAAGGAAACACATTCAGAAAAGTTCGTTAATTTCCCAAATTTACACACAGAGTCCAGAGGGAATTGAGATGGAAACCCATGTCTGACTGGGGTCCAAAACAATTAACGATTTCCAACACAAAACAAAAACCAGGAGGAAGTCAACTCGTGTAGTACCAGGGCCTGGGTTCCACATATTGCTATATTCGTGAGCTCTGCAATATGACTTACACAGGCTTCTTGAGTTATTATTGCTTCCACTAATACTTGCTCAAATCCCCTTGCAATTCCTGTAATTATGCTAAGGAACTACACACAGAACTTAAGTTTTTCAAGACACTAGGAGGAAGAAACACTATGAAGTGCAGAATGGAAACGGAAAAATCTCACCCTGGTGAGTGTTACCAAGCACAATCTTCCAACAGTTACAGAGTAGCAATATCTTATTAAGGGACATTTACTGTATATATCTTCCCAGGAGGCTCAACTGCCCCAAGACAT
Organism: Mellivora capensis; assembly: GCA_004024625.1. NCBI lineage: Eukaryota > Metazoa > Chordata > Mammalia > Carnivora > Mustelidae > Mellivora > Mellivora capensis. Next base: position 44,398 of record PISX010008998.1, read on the forward strand.
CAATGGCTCTAATTGTGCTGTATACACAGAGAGCACTAAGTACATGCAACTTTGCTGCCTTCACAGCTATATAGGCTGCTCGAACCACAAGCATGAACAAATACCACTCACAACTGCTTCACACAGATTAACAATATCTGTTACCATCTCATTTACATTCAGTAGGAAGCTGTGAGTGGGTGTCCCGTAATTCATTTACATTTACTACACAAATTATTCCTCTATATTTTAAGCCAAAAAACCCCTGAATATGTATTACCAAATTTAAGACAGTTTTTTTTTTTTTCCTGGTTGGACTTTGGTACATATTGCGCTAATAAGAAATCAGTTAATTTGGCTATGTCAAAACATCCAACTACATTCTCTATTTTGAAATTTTAGTTTGGCATATTTAAAATCTTATTAAACAAAACTGTTCATCATATAAATTTCTAAGTCATAGTCCAACTGATACTATGATATATACTCCTCTCTATACCATAAAAATATTTTCTTGGCTTTATAGAAAAGTAAACTTTTTAGAATATTTTTTAAAAAGATTTTATTTGAGAGAGAGGGAGAGAAGAAGAGAGTGCATTGGTGCACACAGGTGGGGAGGGGCAGGAGTAAAGGGAGAGAAGGACAAGCAACTCCCCGCTGAGCAAGGAGCTGCCAGGGGCTCAATGCCAGGACCCAGAGATCACAACCTGAGCCCAAGCCAGACACTTAACCAACTGAACCACCCAGGTGCCCCGAAAAGTAAACTTTTTTTTTTTAAGATTTTATTTATTTATTTGACAGACAGAGATCACAAGTAGGCAGAGAGGCAGGCAGAGAGAGGGGGGAAGCAGGCTCCGCACTGAGCAGAGAGCCCGATGCGTTGCTCGATCCCAGGACCCTGGGACCATGACCTGAGCCAAAGGCAGAGGCCTAACCCACTGAACCACCCAGGTGCCCCTGAAAAGTAAACTTTTTAAAAGAGGAAATATACACACATTAATGCAACTTTTCCTTTTTTATTCTATCGGTGTGGTGGTGAAGTCTAGGTAACTACATTTGTTTTACAGGAATCAATGAATGCTTTAATTACCTTTCAGGATTGGTAAAGATTCAGTTCTTTTTCTTGAATCTTGCAAACCTACTGTACTAGTTGTAAAAAAAAAAAAATGATAGAATGCTAGCACTAAAAGATAAAGTACTAAATTTTAAGTTTCTTGAGGACGGGGTACTTGGACTTGGTTGTGCCTCCCATCTACTTTGCACATCACAGGCAAGTTCCCAAGACTGCCACTTCTATTTCTAGACAGTTCTTAGTGAAATTAATGAAAAGAGGCACTCTGGATAATGCAGGAAACCATATAATTTAGCATTTATGTTGCTGAAATTCATTATGTACAATTACTGAGGTGGCTTTGCTTTCCTGAGTCTATGCGATGTAGTGTTATACTAAATAATTTAGTTCGTATTGGCAAAGCGGACTCGGAGAGGGCACTGGAGAACCTGGCCTAGGATGAAAATTAGGCTGTTTCACAAATTAAGTCAGGATACAACCAATAAAGAATTGTATACTGTGTTGCTAACGGGGTTTATTTTGGGATCTCTCCGGCCCCACTGTCAAAGAGATATGCACCGTGCATTAAACCCACCACTAAACGAGCACACAAGAGACTGGTCTATGCCCACCTGAGTTTCTCCAACCGTACATACATCTCTACTTTCATCTCTGTAAATAAATAATACTAGTCTCAAAGAAAACTGAGTAAGAGCAGATGGCTTGGGATAAGGGTTGGCAAGCTGTTTTCTGTCAAGTGCCAGAGAATAAAAATTTTAGCCTTTGTGAGCTATATGATCTGTGTCCTAAGTACTCATGATGTACAACCATTGACACCATCTGATGACAGGGGCGTGGCTGTCTTCTAGTAAAACTTCACTTGCTTAAACAGGCAGCGGGCCAGATGTGGCCACGCCTTAGGTAAACTCACTGATATTTGGTGGGCGGAAGTGGGGAGCGGGGGGCTCAAGTAGAGCAAAATCAGATTTGTGCGCATAGTGCACTTCCCTACTCCTTCCCACTCCAGGGCATCTCCTCCTCTCCCACCCGGGTAAAACGCCATCCGGAAAAGCTACTAGTAAGATTTTAGACTGAAGATTTAAGACTGAAGATTTTAGGATAAAATAATAAAATACTATGATGAGGTATGTCTTTCCATTCCTAGTGGCATCGGTGGCTGAACCATGCTGCACGCCCACGTGCCCCACGGCAAGCTGGCAACCACATACTGTGCAGTGATTGGAACACAGCAGCTCGGGGTTCCAAGTCCTTGGCTTCGGGAAAGAGGTGGGGCGGGCAAGAAACCCTCTGAAGTTCTGTGAAAACCTATGTGTTTATACACGTGTCTATTTGCAGCCTTCATCAGATCTCCAAAAAGTTAAGCAAGAATCCCTGCTAAAGTTGTTCTAATCAATACACAATGCAAAACTACAGTCCAAGGGAGAGGAGTTTTGGGAAAGGGGATCGACTGCTGCTGTTGGAGCCTAAATGTGAGCACATGCCCTGACCACACCCTTCTGATGGCACCAGCCTATCTTCGTTTCCACAGTATTTGCTGGGATTCCATAGCATTTGCTATTTCACTTCATAATTGTAAAAGAAGGTACTCTTCGGTTTCAGGATAAGGACCTGACTACAAGTGTGGGCTCTGTGACTGGTGTACATCAGAAGCAGAGCCTCTCAGGAAGAAGGCTGGAGTTCTGCCAAGTCTCAGCCCAAGGTAAGCGAAGACTATTGCGAGCTATACTTAGGAGTTTATGTATAGCAAAATCACATATATGAATGTACAAATGGAGACGATTAGAGAGACATGTTTTACCTGTCACATTCCACCCCCAGTCTTTCTTGTGGGGAAGGGTGGGAGAGGAAGACATCCAACATTTAAAAATGGAAAACCTGGTTGCCTGGGTGGTTCAGTCCGTTGGGCGCCTGCCTTAGTCTCAGGTCATGATCCCAGGGTCCTGGGATCAAGTCCTGCATCCGGCTGCCTACTCCACAGGGAGTCTGCTTCTCCCTCTGCCCCTCCTTCCATGCAGGTCTCTCAGTCCCTCTCTTTTTCTCAAATAATAAATACATAAAATATATTTTAAAAAATAAAATTAAAAAACCCACCTCAGTAAATCCCAGTGTCCAACTTGGTTCCCATTGTCTATTAACAGTTCTGTGGGGCTCTTGTGGCTTTCATGACTTCAATTAGTACAACCAGGCCCATCCTGGGTACCTTGCCTATTAGTGGTTCAAGTCCAATAAAGATGACTGACAAAAGGGTTTCTCATTCTATAATGTGCAATATGAGTGGGAAGAGATTCCTGTTGGCCTGAGAATTGGGAGAGGCAACCTAGAAGAACCGTTAAAAGTTAGAACTGACTAGCTGCTGGCTTCACTTTCCAGCAGCAGCTAATTATTGCCTTTCTCTCAGCCCCCATTCCTTGTAGGTTAGCCTTATGTCAAAGAGTACTTGTGAAAATTAAATGAGATAATGTACATAATGCATTGTACAACAGCTAGCACCATAACTAGTCCTCAATAAATGTTAATTATAATCATCATCCAGGAGGAAACACCAATGGTGTGCCTTGTTTGGGGAATACGGAACAGTTACTTTTAATAGTTTTATGTGCCTATAGTCAAGAAGGTAAAAGCTGTAACTTTCTTCTCTTTCTTTTAATCCTTCACAGTTTAGTGCTATCAAAAAAGTTCTTTTTTTTATAATATTTTTAATAAACATATAATGTATTATTAGCCCCAGGGGTACAAGTCTGTGAATTGCCAGGTTTACACACTTCACAGCACTCACCATAGCACATACCCTCCCCAATGTCCATAATACCATTACCCTCTCCCTACGCCCCTCCCCCTGGGCCCCCTCAGTTTGTTTTGTGATATTAAGAGTCTCTTACGGTTTGTCTCCCTCCCGATCCCATCTCGTTTCATTTATTCTTTTCCTACCCCCCAAACCCCCCATGTTGCATCTCCACTTCTTCATATCAGGGAGATCATATGATAGTTGTCTTCCTCCTATTGACTTATTTCGCTAAGCATGATACCCTCTAGTTCCATCCGTGTTGCCGCAAATGGCAAAATTTCATTTCTTTTGATGGCTGCATAGTATTCCATTGTAGATATATACCACATCTTCTTTATCCATTCATCTGTTGATGGACATCTAGGTTCTTTCCATAGTTTGGCTATTGTGGACATTGCTGCTATAAACATTCAGGTGCACGTGCCCCTTCGGATCACTAAGTTTGTATCTTTAGGGTAAATACCCAGTAGCGCAATTGCTGGGTCATAGGGTAGCTCTATTTTCAACTTTTTGAGGAACCTCCGTGCTGTTTCCCAAAGTGGTTGCACCAGCTTGCCCTTGCATTCCCACCAACAGTGTAGGAGGGTTCCCCTTTCTCCGCATCCTTACCAGCATGTCATTTCCTGACTTGTTAATTTTAGCCATTCTGACTGGTATGAGGTGGTATCTCATTGTGGTTTTGATTTGTATTTCCCTGATGCCAAGTGATGTGGAGCACAAAAAGTAGAAGTTCTATGACTACTTGTTCACCTCGGACACAAAGACCAGAATTACCACTCTACCATCACTACTACAGTAATTCTGCAAAATCTCCTTCAAAGAAATAACAATGACATGCATTAAACCAGGTTTGTCTTTTCATTTTCCTGAGGAGTGCATAATCCTGAATGGGATTTGGGGTAATCAGTTGGGCAGGCAAAAGCACAAGAACCTTTTAAGAGAATGGAGAACAGAAAAAGCATGTCTCCTTATGTAGATACACTGGCCAGCAGGGAAAAGTGCTATTTAACTACCTCCCTTTGCCGGTAATTGGAGCTATAAAAAGAACATCATTACAGCAAGGGTAAGCCCATAAATTCTGTCTGAGCACACACAGTCAGAAATTTTATAAGGATTCTAATATTCTGAGTACTCAGCAATCTTAGTATCAATCAACTTATAACTGTTCTTCAGATCAAACTACAAGTATCTTTTGCAATACTTTTTCTTCCCTGCTGGGTCATAAAATTGGCTGCAATCCTACTGCAAAATCTAAAAGCACCTTTTAAATTACTAAATGCAAGTCAGCAATTTTGAAGTCTGAGAAAGCTAAATTCCATTTAAGTGATTAATTCAATCCCTATGCCAACAGTTACTTAAAATTATTTAAAAGTTATAACAAACTGCTAAAAAAAATACTGCTTAGGGCTGCAATATTCGTAACCACAAGCTTATTAACCTTGATCTTCTACCATCATTAGCTTGCTTCTATTCCCTCCTGATCAATGTCATTCACTCCTGTGGCTTGTTCTATGACCTTTACATTGAAATCTTCCAATACTATTTCTCCAGCCCTGAACTGCCAAGATGCAAGCCCAGATTTCTAGGTCCTTCTGAACTAAATTCTCCTGAACTAAATACCTCAAGTTTAACAAGTCCACAAATTAACATACTGCCTTTCCACACCTCCCCTCGCAAGGACCACTGGAGTCACATTCCCGGTATAGGGAAAGACTGCACATCTCTACCCTCTGGAAAGTTATGTGTAGCCGTTAGATCTGCCATTAACAGTGCAGCGTGAGAGGGACATGAAGGACATCACTTTGGGTAGAAGCTTTAAGAGATCAACACATGACCTGCCATATTCTCTCTCGTGCCCCGACAAGCATGGAAGCATGCACAAGGACTTCTAGGCTGGGTTCTGCAGTGAGGGTGAGGACAGAGCAGAGCCCCCTGCCCCTAATTTATTCTTGAGCCCCTAATTTATTCTTGAAATAAAAACTAGAGCACATTCAAGTTACTCTGTGAAAACTTGACTCACTGTCATAAACATGTGGCACAAGAGAGAAATAACCCGCTGCTGTTTTAAACTAGTGCCATCTCAGCATTTCTCTGATCAGGGCATCAGCACCCAAGCCAGTTAACTCAGGACTACTGAATGCTTCCCTCTTCCTCACAGCCCCTGTATCCAAACATAAGTCCTGGAAATCTCACCTTTGAAATATTTCCAATTCACCCCCTCCTCTATATTCCCACTGAACCAGTTTTGGCAAGAGGCCATCTTTCTCCTTGATTACAACCCTACAGCTTCCGAATATTGTCATTCGAGTATGCCGAACTTTTCCTGCCCTAAACAATCTTCCAAAAGGACACCTTCTAGAAATTAAATATGATGGAGTGCTTCCCATACCAAAAGCCCTTCAACATTTTCCCACTGCTCCTATTAACAAACACTTGAGGAGCACTTTTGTAAACAAGCACTGTGCTTGGTACTCTGGGAACAAGGATGAGTCATTTGCTTGACACTGATCTTCGGACTGAGATATGGTGACAGGGCTAGTTGTAGGATGAATTGCTCAATACTAGTATTTAGTTAAGTTTCTTAGATAATTTATTCTTTTAAAAAGAGATTTGAGAGAGAGAGAGAGAGAGAGAGTATGTGTGCATGAAGCAGACTTCAGAGTGCATGGGGGGTGGGGGGAGCAGTGGTTCCATCCCACCACCCTGAGATCATGACCTGAGCTAAAACCAAGAGTCCAAAGCTTAACTGACTGAGCCACCCAGGCGCCCCTAATTTATTCTTGAAATAAAAACTAGAGCACACTCAAGTTACTCTGTGAAAACTTGACTCACTCAAATTCTTTCTTTTTTTTAAAGACAGAACATGGCGGTGGGGGGGGCAAGGGAGAGAGAATTCTAAGCAGGCTCCACACCCAGCATGGAACCCAGTGTGGGGCTCGATCTCAAAACCCTGAGATAATGATCTGAGCTGGAATCAAGGAGCTGGACGCTCAACTGCCTGAGCCACCCACGCGCCCTGACTCCTGAATTCTAAAATGTTTTCTTGAGAGAAAGAAAAAGGGATGGGGTTTAGCAGGGCAATGACATGCACAAGGCCCAAGAGTCTACAGTGAGCCTCTCTGGAGACTGCCACGGACATGAGTAGCTTACATGTTATCAGAGTACACATCACTGTTGTTCATTACGTACTAATTTTTATGCTGGAGTTCATCAAAATTTCAGACCCGAGTGGATTCTGTGGCAGTTTACAGGCAAAGCTAATTTTATTGCACTTTGCTTTATTGTGCTTTGAAGATCCTGCATTTTTACAAATTGAAGGTCTATGGCAACTCTGCACTGACCACACCGTTTTCCCAACAGCATATGCTCACTTCGTGTCTCTGTGTCACGTTTTGGTAATCTTCACCGTGTCAAACTTTTTCATTATTGTATTTCTCATGGTGATCTGTGATCAGTGATTACGACTCTCTGAAAGCTCAGATGATGGGAAGCATTTTTTTTTTTTAATAAAGAACTTTGTAATTAAGGTATATACATTGTTGGTTTAGACATAACATTTAACGGACTCCAGTACAGCTTAAATAATAACATTTATATACGATGAGAAACCAAACACATTCATTTGACTTGCTGGATGGTGATACTTGCTTTACGGCGGTGGTCTGGAACCAAACCTGCCGTATCACCAAGCTACGCCTGTATTCTGTTCAAACACCCTCTGTTATCTGTGTCCTGGAAGGGGGGCCAAAGGCTAAGAGCCACCAGGTTAGTCACAAGATAAAGGTCAAACTCCAACATGTTACAGCTCTTCAAAATCTGCTCCCAACTTGCCTTTGGGGCCTCATCTCCTATCACCCTCCATCAGCTGCCTCTGTTCTGGACGTTCCTAACCTCTGTGAGAAACAGCACTCCCCCTCTTCCTAACCCACCCAAACTCTACCCCCTCTTCAGGGACTAGCTCAGTAGTCAATTAACATTTTCTATGCAACTTTCTCAAGAGCTCTGGGCAACAGTAAGCTGAGCTTTAGAAGGGAGCATTTTGATGCTTATTACATGTTATTAGTTGTGTAAGAAGAGACAGGATGCTAAATGAAGGAATAGTCAATAACTATGCTCCCACCGGGGCTCTGAACTCCAGTATCAGGACTACACTTACTCCCCTTCGTGTTCCCAGAACTTAGTACTATGCCTGGAAGACAGCAGCAGGCATGGGATCTGTAGTTGTTAAATGAACACCATTATGAAAACCACATTCCATAATCCTACATGGGCATCAGCCTACTGATGGGTGCTAGGGTCAACTATTACTTTGCAAACCTAGAAAAGGTGGTTATATACTTATAACGTCTAACTCTGAAAGATAAGATGTCATTTTTTGAAACTACAGACTAGCAAAAATTGTGTGTTTACATATGCATGTGCTTCCGTGCGTGTGTGTGTGTTTATGCGTACTAGTTTCCTTTGGCTGCTGTAATAAATTTTCTCAAAGTGAGGGACTTAAAACAACAGAAATTTATACTCTCACAGTTCTGGACGCCTGAAGTACAAAATCAAGCTGTTGGCAAGGGCTGTACTTCCTTGAAAGGCCCTGAAGGAGATTCTGTTCCCTGCCTCTCTCAGCGTCTTGTGGGTTCAGGCAATCTTGGTTTGTGGCTCCTTCACTCCAGCCTCTGCCGCCTCCTCTTCCGTCTCAAGTCTCCCTCTGCCTCTCTCCTGTTGGAATGGCACTTGTTATTGGATTTGGAGCCCACTCAGGTAGTCCGGGATGATCTCATCTCAAGACTCTAATTACACCTGCAAAGACTCGTTTTCCAAATAAAGCAACCAATGACTTACAGCTTTGGACATGGACACATGAAGCCACCACACAACCCACTACACTGTGAGTGTGTATGTGTGTGTGTGTTGTAGACTGTGCCAAAGAACAGTCCTCAAACCAAGCTTGACTGCACATGTACATGTTGCCAAGGTGACAGTTTGGAAACTGCTGGGTGCTGGGAACACCATGACGAACACGAAAGCCGGTGCCTGCCCCCATGGAGGAGAGAGTAGGGTAGGGGATAGAGAAATCAAGTTATTTTGGGGGTGCCTAGGTGTCTGAGTCAGTTATGTGTCTGCCTTCAGCTCAGGTCACAATCTCCGGGTCCTGGGATAGAGCCCCATGCTGGGCTCCCTGCTCCACAGGGAGTCAGCTTCTCCCTCTCCCTCTCTCCGCTCATGCTTTCTCTCTCATCCTCTCTCTCAAATAAATAAATACATTTTTTTAAAAAGAAATCAAGTTATTTTTTAAAGCTTAAAAATGGGGACGCCTGGGTGGCTCAGTTGGTTGAGCGGCTGCCTTCGGCTCAGGTCACGATCCCAGCGTCCTGGGATCGAGTCCCACATCGGGCTCCTTGCTCGGCGGGGAGCCTGCTTCTCCCTCTGCCTCTGCCTGCCACTCTGCCTGTGCTCGCTCGCTCTCTGACAAATAAATAAATTAAAAAAAAAAAAAGCTTAAAAATGTAGTAGGAGGGAAAATTATACCATGGTTGTACAGAACAGGGAACCTTGCCTTCCCTGTTAAATGTAACCCTGAGAGTTTCTCCATTAGAGATGGCTAGTTCAGAGAACATTCCGGATTTTCAGTTTAGCTCACCCTGTGTTGGAACATCCACTACAAGTCCTTGTTTCCAACTCAAAAAATTACCTGATGCAAAGATACACTATGGAACTACCACAACTCGTAGAACTAAAGACGCCATCCCTTGTAATATAGTCATTACTTCGCAACAATCAAGAGAAGAATAAACATGGCTGATTAAACTATGACATGCCATTAATTGTAAGATGCATCCCAATTTCAGGGCTATGAAAATGCATAGTTTGGAAATGGTGAAATATGTCCATTTCCATTTTCAAATACATCCTCACAACACATCAGGACAAATAGCTTTTGATTAAATAGTATCACCAAATCTCAAGGTTCTCCCAGCGAAATTTTAATGCTGAGTTCACTTCACCCAGACTCAGAATATTTTTCACCTTCTTTCCATGAGGTTAATATATGTAAATATAATTCAGTAAGTCCTAAAATAAGACATAACCTCACACACTGAGTCTCTTCTAAGGTTGAGATAATTTGAGAAGTCAGAGATTGGGAAAGAACTCTGAAACCCTTGAACTGAAAAGCAGGAAGGAGTGGCCGGCTGCTGGAATGATCATTCCTTCCTTGCCCAGAACTTGCTAACAGGTCAGAAGGTGAAGAACAGAGTGCAGGAACTTGTGTGTATAGTGGGGCTGGGCTTGCAAATGCTTTATGGATAAGCTGGGGTATCCCCAAAACCCTGTGACAGAGTCCTACTACACCCTGTGAAATGTACAATGGGGAGAGAAGACAGGACGCCTGCTCTCAGATGGCTTAAAAAAGACGTATCTAAAAAGAGCAGTGATAAAACTTCTACATGTACCTGACTCCAACCTACTAAAGTTTCTCATGGATTGCAGGATTGAGATTTTGTTGTAGTTTTATACAGAAGTCATGCAGGAGAAAAGGTTTCAGAGAATAATCTGTTGAGTCTCTTCTCATACTACTTATTTTCTCCTTTATTTATGCAGTCCGGGTTTTGACATTGAGAAGGCCCATGTTGCCCTCTGTTTTTCCTAAGAAGAGTTACTGTTGGTCCTTGCATATGAAATTAAAAGGACTCAAGACAGTGCATCAAAGATTTTGTGGGAAGTAAGGAATATGTAAGAGAAATTTACTTTAAGTCTTTAAAAATGAACAGATGTGGGCCATTTTGAAATTTTTAAACACACGTATACATTAAGAATGGTGTGTGAGGGGCGGCTGGGTGGCTCAGTTGGTTAAGTGTCTACCTTTAGCTCAGGTTATGATCCCAGGGTCCTGGGATCCAGCCGGGCATTGCGCTCCCAGCTCAGCAAGGAGCCTGCTTCTCCCTCACTGGTCTCCCGCTCCCCCACTTATGCTCTCTCTGTCACATAAATAAATAAAGTCTTTTTTTTTTTTTAAGATTTTTATTTATTTATGTGACAGAGATCACAAGTAGGGAGAGAGGCAGGCAGAGAGAGAGGAGGGAGCAGGCTCCCTGCTGAGCAGAGAGCCCGATGTGGGGCTTGATCCCAGGACGCTGAGATCGTGACCTGAGCTGAAGGCAGAGGTTTAACCCACTGAGCCACCCAGGCACCCCAAATAAAATCTTAAAAAAGAAAAAAAAGGAATGGTGTGTGAAAGGGGCACCTTGCTGACTCAGCTGGTGGAACATGTGACTCCTGACCTCAGTGTTGTGGGTTCAAGCTCCCCGCTGGGTGTAGAGATTACTTGAATATAAAATAAAATAAAAATAAAAGAATGAAAGTGTGCCCCAATCCAAAAAATAATGGAGGAAATACACTTTCAATTAATTAAGTAGTCTAAAGAGTGCAAATTGCAACTGCTTCTTAAATTCTGAAAGGCACATTCTCTGCTCTCTCATGCCCGTGCGCGCGCTCTCTCTCTCTCTCTCTCTCTCACACACACACACACACATACACACACACACACACGAACAGCAGCTTAGTAAAGTATCATTTTAAAACAGATTCTTCCCTGGAGAAAACGTATTGCCAAAGCATCTGGACTATATTCCAGAAGGCATTTAACAAGTTACTATCATTTCCCAGACTCACCAGGGTAGCGCTGGCTTTAAAATGAATTAAAATTTTCTTTAGAAAAACAAATCTTAGGCCTCCCACAGCCATTGGAAAAGAAGAGTAAGTCAAGACTGGGGTGGCCCGAGCCACTTCTCTTTGAGGAATAAAGGACTGTTTTCAGATTTCATTAACTACAAGTATTCTTAGATCACAGCCCAATTAAATGCATTCCCCGAAAGACAGGTGCAGCTGAAATATATTTTTTCTGCTTTTAAAGAGCAAAATAAATTTGAAAAAGATAGTTCAATTCAGTAGTTAAGCAAACTTTTGAGTAAATGGGCTGGCATAACAAGTCTGGAAGAAAATAAAAATCTTACATCATATGCAAAAATTAATTCCAGACAGATTAATGACTTAAATAAAAAACTTTTTAAATCTTCCTAGAATAGCTAAGAAAACTACACATATATCCCAGGGGTTGGGAAGATCCTTCTTAGCCAAGAGTGAAAACACAAGAGACTCGTCTCTCCATATAAAAACTTAAAACTCTGAAATGGATAAATATAACATAGTCAATAGATAAATATAAGTAAGGAAAACTCTCTCTGTAACATACAAATAGCATCTAGAAATTGGCAAGAAGGAGTCAACAACAGAAAAATCAGCAAAAAAAGTATGATTTCAATTTGCAGAAAAGCATTCTAAGTGGTAAACAATCATATAAAAAGGGCACAAAATCACTAAGAGCCAGGGAAACGCAAATTAACATAGCAATAAGATCTCATTTTGTATCCATGAGGCTGGCAAATAGTTTTTAAAAACTTTGTAACAGGGGCACCTGGGTGGCTCAGTGGGTTAAGCCTCTGCCTTTGGCTAGGGTCATGATCTCAGGGTCCTGGGATTGAGTCCCGCATCAGGCTCTCTGCTTGGCGGGGAGCCTGCTTCCTCCTCTCTCTGCCTGCCTCTCTGCCTACTTGTAATCTCTGTATGTCAAATAAATAAATAAAATCTTAAAAAAAAAAAAAAACTTTATAACAGCTAACGATGACATGGACTTGAAGAACTGTTATTCTCCTACATCAAGGATGGAAATGAGAATTGTTACGGTCGTTTTGGATAGCATTTTGGCAACATCTATTAAATCAATTCCACTTCTGTGAATTGCGGTACTGGGATGGGAAACACACTTCCCCCTATATTTTTTCTAAAAAGATTTAATTTTGATCTTTGCATGTAGATTAAGAGAATCAGTAAGACAGTGCTATCAAGGATGTTTTGGGAGAGGAAATAAAAGATTAGATAGAAATCACAGACTTCGGGACACCTGGGTAGCTTAGTTGGTTAAGCGGCTGCCTTTGGCTCAGGTCATGATCCCAGCGGGATCCCAGTGGGATCGAGTCCCACATTGGGCTCCTTGCTTGGCAGGGAGCCTGCTTCTCCCTCTGCCTCTGCCTGCCACTCTGTCTGCCTGTGCTCTCTCTCTCTCTCTCCCTCTCTCTCTGACAAATTAAAAAAAAAAATCACAGACTTCTATAGAAACAGTGAGCAAATGAATGACTTAGGTATATGGAGATTTAGTGAAGTATTATTCAGAGGCTAATAATTAGAAACAAATTGAACACCAAATCAACAAAAGGAGTATTTCCATACATAATATTCCACACGGAATACTATGCAGCTATGAAGAAAGAATGACTTTGCATTTCCGAAAAATTCCCATGAGTGATATAAGCAAAAGGCAAAAAAAAAGTAAAATATAATCCCAGTTTTATAAAGCAATGACACATTTCTCTTCCAGTATGTACCTTTGTATGTGTATCTAATGTCAACATGGGACTGTATGAGGATGGAGAAAAGAAGAGTATGTACTGAATTATTAAAGTGGGTTGGTGGGTAGGCAGGGTTGGGTTGGAGGAATGGGGGTTGAAGTGAAGGGAGGAAGAAAAAAAAAACCCTAAAATGCTCTGTTCATGTAAAATTATAAGTGTGTGTGTGCCTGTGTAGTGTGAAGAGAGGATACATGAGAAGGACAGTCACTAGAATGTTGATGGTGGTTATTTCAAGGTGTTAGGAGCTCAGATTATCTTTAGTTTTTAAATATTTTAAATATTTTTATGTATTCAAATGCTTCACAATGAATATATTATGTTTACCATCAAGGGAAATGAAGTTTTGTTTCATTATGACAATTTAGAAACTAGATATTTATGCTTAGTTCATACTTTTTCCTCCTTCCCTTATCTCTGGTCTCCACTTATTAGCATAATAAGTGTAGTAACTATTGTATTCTTTTTTTTTATTATTTGAGAGAAAGAGAGCACAAGCAGCAGCAGCAGGGAAGGGGTAGAGGGAGAAGCAGGACTCCCCACTGAGCAGCAATCCCAATGGGGGACTCGATCCCAGGACCCTAGGATCATGCCCTGAGATGAAGGCAGAGGCTTAACTGTCTGAGCACCACCACCCCACCCCCGCCCCAGTCCCCTGTATCACACAGTATTCAACTGCAGAATCTACTCAGATTTGCATCTTCCCAACTGACTCAAGAAAAGAAGAGTGAGCAGGGTATCTTGGTGGCACAGGGGTTAAGTATCCAGCTCCTTGGTTTCCGCTCAGGTTATAATCTTGAAGTCATGGGATGGAGCCCCCTGTGGGGCTCCGCACTCAGTGGGGAGTCTGCTTGGAATTCTCTCTCCCCCTTTCCCTCTGCCCCTCCTCCACCCCCCACATTTTCTCTCTCAAATAAGTAAATCTTAAAAGAAAAAAAAAAAAGAGTGAGTGAGAGAGAGTGAGAGGGAGAGGAGGGAGAGAGAGGAAGAGAAGGATGGAGAGAAAGAGAGAGGTAGAGGGAGGGGTAAGACAATTCATAAACTACGTGATCTACTGTAAAGTTAATTTGAACCTTCTTTGGCAAAATAATCTTTTTTAAAAAAGATTTTATTATTTATTTGACAGACAGAGATCACAAGTAGGCAGAGAGGCAGACAAAGAGGAGGAGGAAACAGGCTCTCTGGGGAGCAGAGAGCCTGATGCAGGGCTCGATCCCAGGACCCGGGGATCATGACCTGAGCCGAAGGCAGAAGCTTTAACCCACTGAGCCATCCAGGTACCCCTGGCAAAATAATCTTAAAGTCATCTTATACTTCACTTTCAGCAACTGTCACCTCAACCCACTGATAAAAAGAACTATTCAAAGAGTCCTCTGTGCCAAGTTGGTAAACAGATACACATTTTATTCCCCATCAATCACGGCCTATACAAAGAGAAATAAACTAGGCTTTTTCTCCTTGTCTGTGGTTCCCTTCTTCTTAGACATCACACTGAAGCAGACACCGACACAGATATTCAACAGAAGAAATGAAATGACACTCAAGCGATCTCGTTTGCTTTTCTCCCTGGTATCTGTGAATCCCTGTTATTTATTCTCTCACACTGGCACTCAGGCTCTAAGCTTCAACAGGCTCTCACGGTGCTGTGGTCTACTGTTTGTAAAAGAGAGAACAGAAAACACCAACTGCCCCAAATGTAGTAAACTTGTCAACTTATTCTTAGCCCTGAAAACCAAATACTGATGAACCTTATTGGTCAGCTTAAATTTCATGCAATGCACAGGAATTTATCAACAAAATAGTATCTGTGGGGTCCTCTCCTCTCCATGACTTGAATTCATGTTGTGAATACACAGCATGGTTTTACCAAGACTTTCATGAGATTATTTTATTTTATACAGTGGAAGAGGATTCCTTTTTCCAGAGGACTGGCCACAAATGCAACAATGAACATAACACTTAAAACCAATATCCAGGTTGATAAGAAGTACAGTTTTGAAAAACTCTACCAAAAAATGGAACAAAGGGCTCATAAAATTCACAAAATATGATAAAATTAATGGTGATATTCTACTAGTAATCAAAGAAACACAAATGAGAAAAAGTGCCAATTTTTAAATTATCTAAATTGGCAAAGACTAAGAAATAACTATGATATTCAATGATGTACAAAGTGATAAACTTACCCATTCACTCCTAATGGTACAAACTTTCCTGGGTACAATCTGGCAACACACATCAATAATCTAAAAATAATAAATCCTAAATAACCCATTTCCAGGAACCCCCAAAAATGAAATAATATATAACTGACCAATTCAGTTACATGGATATCCTCGAAAACATGATACTCAAAACAACCAAATGTCTAACAACTAAAAAATGGTCAGGCAAATGGTGGTTTATGGCTAGTAACAGAATCCTATTCAGCATAACAATTTTATTTTTAAGAGATACTAATAATGAAGGAAAACGCTCAAAATCTAATGTGAAATCGAAAATGCAGTTTTATACGATTTGGTCCGACTTTTTTTTTCTCCACTTTTATAGTCTCCATTTACATGCCATGCCTGCATAACAGGAAAATGTTAATAGTGGTTACATAACAAGTTATATAACTTCTGGAATTAAAATTGATACTCATTTTTGTCATTTTTTGGTCTATATTTTCCAAACTCTCAATAATAACTGTATCTGGAAGAAAATAGCAAATACCTTTATAAAACACCACCACCAAGCCTCTCTGGCAAAAGAAAACAAGAGGGGGAAGAAAAGCACCTTTAAACAATTGGACAACTATTCCCATTGTGTGCATCAGATCAGAGAGAAAAACCCGAAAAATATGCAAGCCAAAAAAGAATGTGAGGAGTGTCCTATAACAATATTTTTTTATAAGTATACAACTTTTCATGGCTTACTTATAAAGTACTTTCATGTCTAATAGAGGGCCTTTCAATGGAACTGCTTTAAGATTTTAGCTCACGCTCAAGGATGAAAAGAGAAAGGCTGGGGCAAGAGGTTCAAACTATCTGAGCTAAAGAAAAAAACCTGTACAAGAAGATGTTAAGAAAACCAGGCTGAATGTATGGCTATTTTGCTAAGATTTTGTGTAGGGGAAAAAAGGTGAAGAAAAAGCATCTAAGCACAAATCTAAATGGCAGAGACTGCTGAACAGCGCCCCATATCCCATGTTCCCCTCTCCTGTAGTAAGAACTTGTGAGTACTGTATCCAGTTAAGACATCAGTTCCTTATGTGCCTGCCTATAGTGGAGTTAAGTCCTGACCAATGAGATGTAAGTGAAGTGCTGTGTTAGGTCCCTGCTGTATGAGATGTACACGTGGTGGCTAGAGCTCCAGCAGCCATGAAGGACCATGAAGTGAAAACCACAGCCTAAGCATGAAGAGCGGAAAAACACGAGGAGCCTTGGTCCTTCATTCCGGATCTGCCATATCTATCCTGGAATATATGCCTTCAGACTCCTTTTAAATGAAAAGAAAGAAATCTCCATGTTGTACAAATCACTATTTTTTTCTCCTGTTATGCACTACTAAAATCAACCTTAACTGATACAACCTGGCCGTGATGAACTTGTGAAAATGTCTTCTGATCCTGTCTATTATCAGTGGCTCTCTGTTTCTCCCAAAAGCTGGGACCAAAAGAAACAGAAAGGGGGGGGGAAAGGCTAACAGAGTATCTGTATAAAGCCTCCTGCTTCTTTCTTATGTTTAAGTGGGTTATCTGCATCTTCTAGAGCTCTCTCTCTTTAGACACGACTAATTAAACTGTTTTTATCTTGGGTCTGGTGATTGATTTCGTAGGTCAGTACGGTTCAAGGTAAAAAGGGATCTTGCATTATGTCAACTTTTAACTTGAAACGGACCAAACTTAAAAATTTCAAGCATAAGCTTCCTGAGGACCACCAATGACAATGGAATGGATGCTAGTTCTTTGATTCCAACCATCTTTTGCTCGCATGTTGCTGATAAAGAGAGAGGCCATTCAAGGTGAGTATCAATCGTGAGTACAACACGTGCACAGATGGATGTGTTTCCTGAGGCATTTCACTAATCCATTTTTGAATGCATGACAGACTGTTATACCAGTGCTTCCTAATTACCTACAAAGTAGCAAAATATTAAAATAGAAAAGTAAACGTTTACCCCTTTTTGGTCACTCTTACACATCTGAATCTAGTTCCCTGCCACAAGGAAAACACCATCAATGTGAACTAATTACCCAAACTAATTATCAAGAGCAAATCTTCATTTCTAACATCATAAACTCTGGTATTGAGAAAGCTGTCATATTTGAAAAACAAAATGTCTGACCAAGGAAGTTTTCCTCTACTGAGTGGAGAAAAACAACAGAACATAATTTATTTATATATTCACAGGGATACATCTTTAAGCACTGTTCAAATTCCCTCCTTATCATAATAACTTACTGAAGATGTTAAATATTAACCTAAATAACAAATATCTTCATTGCTATAGGACTTCCTATTGCATTTTAAATTCAATAACTTGGTATTTATTAAACAACCATTAAGCCATCAAAAAGCCCAAGTGGCATTTAAATACTTCAAACTAGGTTTAGGAATTAGCAGA
This sequence comes from Mellivora capensis, assembly GCA_004024625.1. Lineage (NCBI taxonomy): Eukaryota > Metazoa > Chordata > Mammalia > Carnivora > Mustelidae > Mellivora > Mellivora capensis. Next base: position 62,297 of record PISX010008998.1, read on the forward strand.
ATCAGTTAAAATGACTTGCCCTTTAATAACAAAATAATTCATTCACAAAACTGGAAAAATGCTTGGGAACATTGTTTTTCCCCTCTTTTACCACCATGTAATACTTCCACAAGGGCATAAAAGGAAACTCATTGTCTGGGATTAAGACGCTAAGGTCTCAAGTCAATCTTGCAGCTATTCTAGGAGGATGACAACTGTACCAAATTAGCAGTTGTAGTTTTATAACACTATTTAAACCAAGGGGCTTACTTTGCTTAGAAGTAAAATCCCTGGTACCCTGAGAAGATGAAACACTGGAGAGTTAAATGGTTAGCTGAGTATCTGATCGGTCCTATTCTTTATTATACTGTAAGATTGATGGTATTCCAGTCGATACAAAATTAAACATTCACTGACACAGCTACATGTAATATGTAAAGGAGGCATTTTAATTTTGGAACAAAAGAACAAGCGAGAGAGCAAAGAATCTAAAAAAGAGTTGTAATTTCCAGAAATAATTTTTTTAAATATTAATAGCTAATGATCCTAAGAATCATTATTTTATCATGATGGTCCACTAAGTCTTTATTTTCCCTACTGCCAATTTGGGGACCCGCCATCTTAGTTCCAATTTATGTATTTATGAATATGTCTATCACAGCAGAAACAAAAGTGAAATTCTATTTCAAACATGCAGAGATCATAGATGCTTTAGTAATATAGACATTTGGGACCTGAAAATGTTTAATTCTGAGGTCTGCTCATTCATGTAATTAACTGCTTATGAAATATCTCTCATATGCCAGGCACTGTGCTAGGAGCTGAAAATAGCAAAAATAATTGTAGATACCTTTAACCTGAAACTCAAGGAAACATATTTGTGCCACTAAGGAGCAGGGCTGGGCGCTGAAGTGTGGGGGAGCATCTTCTTGTGGAAATGTCTTCTAAACGGCTTAAATCCCATAAGATTTAAAATATTTTAACAGGTATTTTCTATTTTTGTCAAATATGACAAAATAATACATAAGCCAGCAATAAAAGTTATTTTTCAAGTTACACATAATAGCTGATGTTCTTAAGACCGATCATCCCGCTAAAGACCAGAGGGAGTTTATGAGTCCGCCTAGGAATCTCAAAAATAACGAGTTTACAAGCTGGCCTACTAGGACTTACTGTTTCAGTAAGGCTGCCAAAAGAGCAAAAGAGACTCAAATATGCTCTTTAAACTATGACACAGTCGATCACAATGATCAAACCAGTTTCCTTTTACAGACGGCCAGAGTGTCTGAGGGTTTTCAAAACAGCCAAATCTTGTCTTGTGGGTCTGAATGCATATCCCTGCCCACCGTCCCCCAAAACATCCCTTCCGATTCTTTTTTCATTAATTTGCAGGCATGGCCAATTAGAGGAAAGTGAAAGACTTTGGTATATGAAAGAATATTCAAGAGACTTTCTTTATCACCCACTTGGTATATGACATTATTCAAGGCATTCCCTTCCTGCTAACAGTCAGCTAAGTACTCAGAAAACCATCACGACATGAAAAGTAGCAATGAGTATCTACTAGAAACATATCTACTAGAAACAGGTTCAAGGGTCTTGGTAGCATTTGGTCAGACTTACATGGGATGCTGGATGAAGTGAAAAGTTTCTTTCCTAACTTCCTTCTCTGGTCTCTCCCAAACCCAATCTTGGGTTAGTTAGCTCCTAACATTTTCTCTCTGATAAAGACCTTAACACCACCTTTTTATAACTGGTGGATGACCAGATCTGAAATACTCAGAAGGAAACAGAGTGATGTCACCCCCGAGCGCCTCCCTTGGTATCTTTAGCTGTACAAAAATAATAAAGAATTATTCAGTGCCTTTCTGATACATCTGAAGCCTCCCTCTCAACTGGTCTACACCTCCACCACTCCAATCTTATGTGGGCTGCTTTGTAATACATGTGTATTTCACATATATTATTGCATTTAACTCTCATGGTAAGCACATACCCAAGAATGCAGGCTGCATGAGGACAGAGATTCCTGATTTGTTCAGGTTTACTGTCCCCAAACTTGTAACAGGGCTTGACACATAGCAGGGGCTCCCACTAAATATGAGCTGATTGAAGAAACAAATTAACCAGTAACTATGAGATACATGGACCAGGGTAATATACATCTTCTTCTGCATCTTCTGAGATTTCTACAAATCAAAGGGGGTGTCACCAAGGTCCATAAATGGCAGTCCCTGAACCAGAGTGGCAAGATTTCTAGGCTCCATATCCAGCATTCTTTCAACTACTGTCTCTCCAACCCATGGCGTATATACCCTCTTACAATACAGAATGTCAGGGGTAATGAAGCCACGGAGAAGCAGATCTTCTAGGAATAAGACTGACACTAGGGGCACCTAGGTGGCTCAGTGGGTTAAAGCCTCTGCCTTCCGCTTAGGTCATGATCTCAGGGTCCTGGGATTGAGCCCCACATCAGACTCTCTGCTCAGCAGGGAGCCTGCTTTCCCCTCTCTCTCTCTGCCTGCCTCTCTGCCTACTTGTGATCCCTGTCTGTCAAATAAATAAATAAAATCTTCAAGAAAAAAAAAAAGACTGAGACTAAGTTAATTTAGAGAAAGAAATAACACACACGCGCGCACACACACACACACACACAAACATACATCAATCATGGAGATTTTGAGCATAGAAACACCTTTGACATCTGCTAACGGCCACATGGAGCCTCGCCGGGTTCAGAGTGTCCATGCCTCTGTTCCTTCAGCCTTCCAGGCCCGTACATGCTAGTTAGAGAACCACTTCAGCACAAAGCAAGGACCAAGCTTCCCAGCACCAACACACCTGGAGCTGAGCGCGGGCTCTGATTCCTCTGCACAGCTGGAAAGGAGAGGTTGCTGCTGACCCATCATTGCAGCTGCCTCCAACTCTTCTTCTCCCTCCCAGTCATTCCAGGACTTGGTAGTCCTCTTCCTTTCAGCAAACAGGGCCATGAACTCATTTTTCATTGATGGAGGCCAGCATTCTTCAAACAGGGCTACATGTTTGATGCAAAGCCAATACTTCCCATCACAGCTGTAAGGGTGTCAATTTTCAGTGCCCCAACTTCCCAATATTCTCTTGTCTAAAAATTGATTTGCCTGGGATCACCACTATCATGGAGGGACATCCATCCCAGGATGAAAGGAAGCTGTCCTCCACCACCTACCTCCCCATCACAAAGACCCTTCACCTATTTTACAGAAACAATGTATCTTTAGATCTTTCTAAATTGCATTACCCCAGGGTGTAAAAGACCTCCGGGTGAGTAACAAAGAAACAAATAAAAACGCTAATGCTGTAGAGGAGGGAGTCTTCAGCATCTGGGTTGCAATGCCTTTTCTAAATCAGGTAATCTCCCATTCTTCATTTCAAATGACCTGAAATATTCCAATAGGAAGAGCCCTAAGGTCAAAAGGAAAATATAATACTAGGTTTCAACTTATATATATTTTTGTTACAGAAAGAAAGTATGACTGATAAATAAGACACTTTCAAGCATAAAAATATAGTAGATTGGGACAGAATTCTGTAAGGGAACGAGAACGAAAATAGGAATTTAAGGAGGAAAAAAGGTATAAAGATTTTAGCTGTTTAAGAAGAACTTATTCATGAATTTTTTAAAAACGCATGATACTGGGAATCCATTATAGACCTACTAAAGTATTTTAATGATGTAACGATTTAAAAGGTCAAGATTTATAAGATGCTGAAAAATGTCATCCTTTGCAACTGTGTAAACTTAAGATGAAAAGTTTTGGCAATCATGTTAAAACTGTGCCTACGGTACAGACTTCTACAGGATTTTTTAGGAGCTATAGGAACAAAAAAAGTGGAAGAACACTGCTATAGACTAACCATTGGAGACTTTCCAAGACGAAATAACTGAAAAGACAAAGAATGAACAATTTCCCACCTACCTAGTCATGAGCTAAGATGGGTGGGAGATGGGGTGGGGATTAGCATTCGCTCCACCCTCTTCCTGGCCAAGAACACATCTGTTGAACATGGTTCTACAGCCAACAGTTTCTAAGCCCGAGGACCAGGTTAAATAACTAATCTCAATTGCATTGCTGATGGGGTTATAGCCCTTGGCTGATGAGCTAGTATCTTACTTCCTAAGGAGAATTGCTACTTCTTGAGTACTCTTCTTTGTTTTCCAGAAAAATTCATGAGGCAAGACCATGAAGGCTCTCTATTTTGTATTTCTCTTATCATACGATGACAAATTTCACCGCTGGGGATGCAATATTGAATGTATCTATCTGACTGGCATTTCAGATGTAACATGCATTATGCAAAGAATTGGAGAGGTCTTTCCTGTGTAGTTAATGTTTTAAGCATGGCAAATGTACTGAGGAGGAATCCCAACAGGCACAGCTACGTACCCAAGCCCTCAGATACTGTGTTTTTCCTTCTTTCTCTGATTTCGTACTCTCTTCTTCCCCACTGCCCTTTACGTCTTGTCAGCCGCTCCTCTGGGAAGCAGAAGGTAGTCTAAATATGATGGATGAGGCCAGCACTTAATTCGGTGTCTACACTGTTTGAAAAATATTGACTTTCCGGTCCTCAAGCTCTCAGAGAGACAGTGGGGCTATTTAGAGTAGACATCAGACCTACTTTAAACCTACTCCCATTTAGTGTGAAGAGGTAAAGTTTGAGATAAAAGGTCTTTCTTTAGAGTCAGAAAGTTGGCTGAAAATCCTACTCCGCACATTTACCAAGTATGTTACTCAACTTCTCTGAATCTCAGGTTCCCAAAGTCCTTAAAATGGGGTGCTGAGGATTTGAGACAAATATGCATCAAGCAACTAGAAACGTATAGCACGTAGTAGGCATTCAATAATCAATAGTTATTAAGTTAGATGTTTAATGTTCTTTAATGACTGCTTATAATTAGCCAATAGTTCCCTCTTGGCATCACGTCAGCTAGTGGCATGTTTTTCAGTTTCCTTCTAAGTCTCTTTTAAAATAAGTGATTTGGAAAATGACTACCTTTCATGTCTAAGTATGGGATGTGCGTGTGTGTAAAATGTACCTGCAGTGCTAAAACTGGCAAAAGGACACAGAATGAGGACAACACAAGGCCTGAGATTTCAGCTACGGCTTTTGTAAGCATGGCGACATACCCTGAATATGTTGTAAGCATTGCTGTGAAATGTGATTAAAAGCAAGCATGGAACCAATGGTCGACTCTTTGAAAGCTAACACTTTCCTCTCATAGGATTAGCCAAGTTTTTGTTTGTTTGTTTGTTTGTTTAAGGATAACTAATATTGTAAGGCTGTGGGGGAGAGCGGTACTCCCACAATTCTCGCAGTAGTTGAAATTAGTATCACCTTTAGACCCTGAAGCAGTTTGACAGTGGATATGAAGAACTCAAAAAGATTCACATACTTACTCAGAAAGGCAGGAGTATATACCAACCCAAACAAACAGATTTATGGGTAAGGGCCTTCATTACATCACAACTTGTAACAGTAAAAAAACGAAGGTGCGGGGCACCTGGGTGGCTCAGTTGGTTGGGAGACTGCCTTCGGCTCAGGTCATGATCCTGGAGTCCCGGGATCAAGTCCCACATCGGGCTCCCTGTTCCGCAGGGAGTCTGCTTCTCCCACTGACCTTTCTCCACTCATTCTCTCCCTCTCTCATTCTCTCTCTCTCAAATAAATAATTTTTTTAAAAAATCTTAAAAAAACAAACAAACCCGAAGCTGCTGATGTCCACCACAGGAACTAGATTATACAGTACAGCCATCCCCTGGAATAGTATGCAGCTATTAAAAATGAGAAAAATTTTAAATAAAATGGGACTGTTAAGGAACAAGGTATAAAGCTGTATTTGGCTATGATTCCGAATTTGTATGTGCCACTGTTGATTCTCAAGGCGTAATAAGAGAAAATTTACAATCAAGAATGGGAATTACACAGTGATCAAAATCCATTCCACAGCTTGAAAGGACACAGTGTTAAAGACTTGCAACCCACGTCCTAATTTTAAAAAGAAGTGTGGGATGAATACACTGCTGATTCAGATCCTTCTTTATGAATGATAGGAATAGGAAACCAGATAATAAAGCTAAAAGTTCTATCTGCAATTGACATTCAGGCTCTTTAAACTTAGAATTTAATGAAGCTTTTGGGTGACTTTTATACCACATGCATCAATGATCTCTGCCTAGGTAAGAAGTTTTGGCAGTGTGCAGTGATGAGAGAAGGTTGGAAAAGGTGACGACTCAAAACCTTCCAATATACACAATTTTGCACAGTGGAAGAGGAAATGAAACACTGTGAATATGAACATGCACACACACACACACAGATTCAGACCTGCATATACATAGCTAAAACACGCAACACTTTCCCACCCCACTGCAAGCAGAAATGCTTCAACACACACCACCTTTCCTTCCTGGGTTCATCTGTACTTATTACTAGTTGGAAAACTCCTAGTTTATTCCCACCACTACCAAGTCCAACCAAACCAGGCTAGAAAGCATGGCCAAAATTGCTTTCATGAACTTTCTTGCAGTTACTTCTCACATCAGTACTTCAAATGTCTCATCTAACCCCACAGATAAGAAAAAGAAAATGCCTTTGGACATTTACACATCTCATGTTACACACTCCTGTACTCCAGAAAAGGAGTAACCCAAATCCATGTGACTTGAAATGACATCTTTCTGCTCAGTGCTCTTCCTTCTGACTTGGCCTGTGTGACCACAGCTCTATCTGCTCGCCTGCCAGCCTGGGCCCAAAGGCTTCCAGCAGCCCCACGGCGAAGCATGTTTCTGAAAACAGTCTGAAATTACATGAAGCCCTAATCATCTGAAGTTATTGTGAAAACACAAGACAAGACACACCTAAATTGACACCTTACGGGTTACAATTCAAACTGAAAGGAGTCTACTTGCTTGACAGTATGCACTTGTTCGCAGATGTCACACTGCAGAGCAAACAGCTGGGGGGGTGTTTGGTTGGTTTCTGGTGGTCAGTTTCAGAAAACAGAGCATTCTCAGTTCTGAGCTCAGGTTCCCAATCAATATAGGTTTTGGAGACTTAAATGTTTTCCAGGCTTGAGATGTGTTAATAACTACCTTAAGCATACCATCACTTCTGCTAAAAACATCTTCTATACTCAGCCCCAAATTACTTTCAGTTCGGTTAAACAAAACAGACAAGCTGTAATAAAAGGTCTCTGAGAAATGTGATCCCTTTCATTGGTCACCCAGAAGCTTTTCCTCTTAAATCTGCTGCTTCTGGGGGAAGGGGGGGCGGGGGGGGGGAGCATCCAAAATAATGATGCCACCCAAAGCACAATGATTTTGTAAGAAAGTTGCCTAAGATAACTTATTCAGGATTTCCCAGGTTGAGTAATTCTTGCAGGCGGGTGAGGAGGGACAGCTCGCCTCCAAAATTACTATCTGCAGAGGTTTCCCCAATGTTGATTTTTTTTTTTTTAAGACGTCCTTTTTATATACTGCAAGGGCTCTGATTTTCACACGTCTAGCTGCTGCTGGGGATAACTGAGAGCAACGCGCTAGGGCTGCGGCAGCCGCTCGGCCAACTCCAGCGCCGGGGGGAGGGGGCGGGCAGCCCACTCCCCACCCGATCCCACCCACCCCAGCACACGCGCGCACACCCGCGCCGAGACTGCGGTCCGGGCCGGTCTACCCTGAGCTGGCGGCCCGGCCGGGACTCACCGCTGTCCAGCCGCGCGATCTGGGGCAGCCGGTAAGTGCTGACCAGCAGGTCGAGCGGAACGGCCACCGAGCTCCACTTCACATCCTTGAGGCTGCAGCCCAGCGAGGGCGCCGGGTCCATCTTCCCCGCCTCCTCCTGCCCCGCGCTCCCGCCGCCGCCGGCACCACCCGCGCCTCGGCGGCCGCGACTGCTCGCGCTCGCGGTCTTGGGCGCGCGGGAGGCGCCGGGCACTCCGGCCGCGGGCAGCCCGGGGACTCGGCGGCTGACGCGGCCGGGAGGGAGGGGGGCCCGCGCCCGGCTCAGCTACCAATGCGGGGCATGGCCGGGGCGCCCCGCGTGCCCTCAAGCCCGGAGAGGACTCGCAGCAGCCCCGCGGCTGCGGGCGGCGGCGGCGGCCGGGGTGGCTGCGGCGGCTCCCGCTCCGCCTCCTTCTCTGGCCCCGGGTGTGCAGCTGCGGCGGCCGTCCGCTCGCCTCCTCCTCTTACCCCTCCTTCCCTCCGCCTCGAGCTTGTGAGGAGGAGCCCCGGGTCTGAGAAACGCCATAGCAGCGCTCCCGGCACTGACCAACAAGGTGCGAGCAACGCCTGCGCAGCTCGGGGAGACGCCGCCTCCGCCTCCGCCTCCCCGGCGCCGCCCGCTCCGCCTCCCGCGGCCCGGCGGGCTCCGCTGGGCGTCAGCCTCCGGGCCGCGGCCGCCGACGCCTGCGGCTCGGCGCGCTCTACAAGCTTTAGCTCTCGCTCCCCCGTCCGACGGCTCCCGCGCCCTGCAGCCTCCCGCGTGTCACCGCGCGCCCAGACTCCTTCCTCGCCCAGGGCCCTTCCCGCAGCCCAGCACGCCCGGAGCGAGCTCGCGAGTCCTTCCCCTAGTCGTGGCGTCGGGCCCTGCCCCGTGCTGCTCCCCAGCCTGCCGCTGGAGCGGCTAATACGGGCCACAAGAGAGACCTCCTTGGTGTCCACCTCTTGAGAGTGTCACAGAGAGACCGGGAGGGAAAGGCAGGCGTGGAGCACTCCTTGGCGTTTCTCCTCCAACCCTACAACTCTACCAGTGGGGCTGGAAGTTAATCCTACCAGTCTAGACTTTGCTGGGCAGCCCGGACAACGCCAAAGCACGGAGATGGAGAAGGGTGATGATGAGTGATCAATGTCCACAGAAGGGAAGGTAACCGTTGGGTTCAGTACCTTCGTTGTATGCACTGAGATGCTGGAGACCGCGGGGTAGGAAGTCACCAACCCCCATAAACACGTCCAGGGAAAGAGCAAACTACCTGGAGCCTACTGGGGCCAGCTGTTTTCCCATGATTTTCTCAGTTCTCTTCCAGTCTTTAAGGTTGGGATAATTCCCGTTTTCTAGATACGCATACCAAGACATTAGGTACTTTGGCAAGATGACACAGCTTGTACACAGCAGTGCTAGGATTCAAGTCCACGGCTTACTTTCCGCGGTAAATGGGTGTTTCCCCCAGTACTGCAGTATGGCCTGCTCTCTGCAGACACCGCTCAGAAGGTAAAGGTACTGTAGAGTTCCTCTTTAAGCAGATCCCGACCTTCGTGTGCTCACCTTTTTTTTTTTTTTTTAGCATTATTTTACACTAGCAGAGGTGAGTGGTTACCGGGTGAAATGGTTGCATATCAACTCTTTCTGTTTTTCCAACACGTATCCCGCGTTTCGGCGTGAGATAGAACAAGCACCTGCTTCTTGAACCCAAGGGGATTTGAAAACCCCCAGCTGCCTTTCAGTGGGCTGACTTAGGTCTGTGCCAATGAACAAACCCTTCCATTAGCAACTGAAGAACACCACCAAGAATTTCTACACCCACCTTCCTTGCCCTCTCACTTTGAGGCATTGGCCACAGTTTTCACAAAATTTTTTTTGCTGAAAGTTTTGACCTCTGTGTCATGCACATCAATTTTTTGAAAAAGTCTTAGGGAAAAGTGAGAAATATTTTTTTATATATTATTTTACTCAGAATCAGATGCCCATTAAAGTTATAAGGTTTTGCTCATAGGAAGAAGAATTTTGAAAAAAAAAAACAAAAAACACAATAAGTGAGGGGTGCCTGGCTGGCTCAGTGGGTAGACCATGTAACTCTTTTTTTTTTTTAAGATTTTGTTTATTTATTTGACAGACAGAGATTACAAGTAGGCAAGAGAGGCAGGCAGAGAGAGAGAGAGGAGGAAGCAGGCTCTCTGCGGAGCAGAGAGCCCGATGCGGGGCTCGATCCTAGGACCTTGGGATCATGACCTGAGCCGAAAGCAGAGGCTTTAACCCACTGAGCCACCCAGGTACCCCGAGCATGTAACTCTTGATCTAGGTGTCGTGAGTTTCAGCCCCACATTGGGTATAGAGTTTACTTAACAATAACAATAATAATAATTTTTAAAAAACATAAGGAGTTAAGTGCCAGCTAGTTTTCTTCTATCCAAATTATTGTTTTAAAAAATTATTATTTAAGTTTTTGTTTTAATTCCAGTTGGTTAACATACAGTGCAGTATTAGTTTCAGGTGTAAAATACAGTGATTCACACAATTCCGTACAACACCCCGAGCTTATCATGATCTAAATAATTATTTTTGGAAATAAAGTTCAGACTCCAAAAATGAAATAGGAAACATTTAAGAATGGGCAGGGTGGAGGTCCTTCAACTAGGTAGATCCTGAAACCTTATATGACAGAAAGACTTCTTAAAAAAAATAATTTTCTCCTGTTATGATATCCTCTTTAAAAGCTTCAAGGAATAAAATTCCCAGAATTCCCTCTCATGCCAGGATTGGTGACTTATGACCTAAAGACAAGATAAAAAGTAAAAAGATTAATGCAGTCAACTTTTTTTTAAATCAATAAAGGACTTACATTAGATTTGCTCTTATTGCTGACCTCGCAGAAAACGGTTTCATTGTAATCTTGAGTATTAGAAGGAAGACATTTTAATGAGCTACAAATTCTTATGTGAGTCTTCATGTCCTAGGAGAATGCTTATAGAAAGATTTTATGTGTGATATGGGGAGAGTTTTGGTTAAGCTGTAAGGAAAATCATTTAGGAAAGGTAATTTTTCCGGCTAGCTGAACTGCACTTCCACACATGGTATGAGGGATATGTTTTAAAAATTGTTGGACCAATGCAAACCATGTAGATAAAGGCATAACAACTGGGTGCAGGGACAAAACTTACAGGATTTGTAGGTCATTAAGAAGGGAGTATCTAAGAAAAGCTTTCTATAAGGCAAAATTCCATGTGCTGGTCCCTTGTCTCCTACGAGATACCTTATAAAATTGAGACTTGTGGGGCGCCTGGGTGGCTCAGGGGTTAAAGCCTCTGCCTTCAGCTCTGGTCATGATCCCAGGGTCCTGGGATGGAACCCCACATGGGGCTCTCTGCCCCAAGGGGAGCCTGCTTCCTCCTCTCTCTCTCTGCCTGCCTCTCTGCCTACTTGTGATCTCTGTCAAATAAATAAATAAAATATTAAAAAAAAATTGAGACTTGTGAGAGGCAACATATTATGGCAATTAAAAATACCAACTCCAGAGCCTGATGGCATGAATATGATTAGTGCCTCTATTCTTATGTGGGATCCTGGGCAATTAGCTATTTCCTTCTCTAAAAAATGAGGGTAATTGCTATAGATTTGAATGTTTGTGTCCCCCCCCCCATTCTTATGATAAAACCTAATCCCCAAAGTGATGGTATTTGGAGGTGGGGCCTTTGGGAGGGGACTAGGGGTGTGAACCAGGAAGCGACTCTCTTTAGACATGGAATCTTCCAGCATCTTGATTTTAGACTTTGCAGCCCTCAGAACCATGACAAATGAATTTATGTTGCTTTTAAGCCACCCAGTCTGTGGTATTCTGTTACAGCAGCTTAGGCAGAGTAAGATAGTAATAATAGTGTCTCATTGGGTTGATATGAGAATTTTATCATTTAATATATATGGAGCATTCAGCATAGTGCCTGACACATAGGAAGTGCTATGGAAGTAACTACTGTTCTTATTAAAAAAAGTAGTGGCTTTTAATGGGGGCAAATTTTAAAGAAAAGATGAAGATACAAACAGAAGAACAGTTTATATGAACAAAGACTAGAGGAACATTCCTCAAATGGGAAACCCAGGTGCCTGCTCTGAGCTGTGAGACTTCACTCCCCAAATCAAGAGTCTGTGGGGTTAACCTCTTCCACAGTGAACCAGCCCTGCTACATAGCAGAGCAAGGCAGTGACCTTGATGGCTCTTCAGATGCTGATCTAATGATGTTGATAAACCCAAGGTTGAATAGGATACTATAGGACTCCATATGAGGGACGCTTCACAGCTTCCCAACTGTGAAACTACTGTTTATACATACATAACGTGTTAATTCCCTGTATTATCAGCTTTGAAAGATAAAATTATTACATGTTGGTTTTCCTCATATCAGCGTGTCCTGGGGCACATAATGTGTTAGCAGTCAAGTGTGATATCAAAGTTCACAGCCCCAATGGTTTTCTAGGTCTCTAAACTCTCTTCCCTTTCAATTAATTTCCACACCATTGCCAGAGTTGACTTAAAAGTTACTCCCTGACCAAAACCTTGTACCATGTCTGTATCCTCCTTGTCTGTGGCGTATAATATAAAGCCTTCTGCATGATATAAGAAGTTCTTCCCGTATGTGACAGCCTGCCTCCCAGCCTCATTTGGGCTGACCACCTTCTGACACCCTAGGATCTAGCAGCAGTATCTTCCTGGAGTTGCCCAAAGGTGCCATGCGAAGGCACGCCCTTGAAGAGGTCGTTCTGTCAGCGTGGAATGCCTCTCTCCCTTTCGCTTCCTGTGAAACTCCTAGTCCGGCTCTGCCTACAGTAGTTCCCCCTTTATCCGCGGTTTCGCTTTCCTTGATTTCTGTTTCTCGGTTAACTGCAGTCTGGAAGCCGATGATCCTCCTTCCGACCAGTGGTGGGAAGGTCAGTCGCAACCTGTCCCTGTGTCTCAAGCCTGTGTCACTCACCTCCCTTCATCTCCTCACAAAGGCTTTTTAGTGTCTCACATCACAAGAAGAAAGGTGAGTACAGTATAATAAGAGATACTTTGAGAGACAGAAGACACTTACATAGCTTATCGTAGGACATTTTTATAATTGTTCTATTTTATTAGAGTTGTTGTTGTTACTCTCTTATAGTGCCTAACTTATAAATTAAACGTTGTCGTAGTTGTGTATGTATAGGAAGAAAACATATTCCACAGTGCTCGAGGGTCTGGCACTGCCCCTGGTTTTCAGACACCCACTGGCATCTTGGGAGAAACTTCTGTGAATGAGAAGGGACCTCCTCCACGATGCTGACCAGTTCTTTTCCTGTATCACCACTGTACCTGGCAATACCCCTTTTTAATTGTACTAATTGCACAATGGTTTATTATCTGTTTTTATGTTACCTTTCGCTGCTAGACAGCAATTAACCGTGGCCGCCGAAAGTGTATTTTATTCACCTTTGTTTCTCTGCCTCCTGCCTCCCAGCCTGGCACATGGGAAGTACTCAATTAATGCTTGTCAACTTGACTAACAAGCTGAGTCGTGAGTCATCCTCTCGCTCTAGATTACTTAATAGGTCACTGCATCTTGGAATTATAAACAATTATTCATTTATCCAGTCTAGAAAACAACAATGTTTACTACCAGGTTGGCACCGGATTTTGTTCATTCACCTGAAAATTTGAATTTCATTGAGATCAAGATGTGCACTTTTGCCACTGAACTGGAGAGGTACCTCTAGACTATCAGTTACAACATTTACTAAAACTGTTAGCATATTGTTAGCTCATTGTTAATTTGTAGTCTCCCTTAAGAAGACTTTACCCTCAGAGGGATTTGCTTTACTGTCTGCATGCCTAGCACCTGGCATTCAGTAGGGACTCAATATCTCTCAATAGATGAGATAGACAGATAGAAGGGTAGATAGATGGATAGATATTTCTTTCTTTAATCTATTTAGCTGTCTATCTATCTAATCTAGCTTATTGAGAAAATGGATAAGTGAGGTACATGAAGAAACATATCCCATATGGGTACTTTCAGGAAGGATTTATAAACATATTCAGAAATTTACTTTGTCATCTGTTCCTTTCTTGCTTTTGATATAGGATATGCCTCTTAAAAAAAGATTTTATTTATGTATTTGAGAGAGAGAGAGAGAGAGAGCATGAGAGGGGAGAAGGTCAGAGGGAGAAGCAGACTCCCTGCAGAGCTGGGAGCCTGATGTGGGACTCGATCCTGCACCAGGATCATGACCTGAGCCAGAGGTAGTGGCTTAACCAACTGAGCCACCCAGGCATCCCAGGATATGCCTTTCTTAAAGAGATAATCAAATAATACAGATATTATAGGGATATCAAATATCCCTAGTTACAAATTGGGTATCATGGGGCATTTTGCTTTTCAAAACAACACACAACATACTGTATCCCCATTTAAACATACACTTAGGATGCCTGAGTGGCTCAGTTGGTTAAGTGTCTGCCTTCAGCTCAGGTCATGATCCTGGGGTCCTGATATCGAGTCCCACATTAAGCTCCTTGCTCAGCGGAGAGCCTGCTTCTCCCTCTAACCTGCAGCTCCCTCTGCTTGTGCACGCTCTCTCTCCCTCTCTCTCTGACAAATAAATAAATAAAATCTTTAAAAAGCATACATGTCATATTGTAAGCCAGTACACACATTCCTATATAACTGAAGTTAGTTTTGCAAAATAATACTTTTTTTGGTACTTTTAATATTGCATCCTGTAATCTAAATCTAAATCTAAAGAATGTAATCATTCTTTTATGTTTAATTTTTTATGTTTAATTTTTTAAATATTAGTCACGACCCACTAATTTTGTTTAGCAGTCTTTAATGCAAGCTATAGTGTTAAAACCACTATTTTATGCTTGATCTTAGCCAAAAGGCCGAGAAGTGATTTTTTTTTTTAAGATTTTATTTATTTATTTGTCAGATACAGAGGGAGAGAGAGCAAGCAAGCACAGGCAGACAGAGTGGCAGGCAGAGGCAGAGGGAGAAGGAGAAGCAGGCTCCCTGCTGAGCAAGGAGCCCGATGTGGGACTCGATCCCAGGACGCTGGGATCGTGACCTGAGCCGAAGGCAGCCGCTTAACCAACTGAGCCACCCAGGCGTCCCTAGAAGCGATTTTAAATAATAGTTCTTCTTGTGCATTAGGTGTCTATGGTTCACCAAAAGAGGGAACATGATGACTGAAGTAGCACGAACTTCTAAAATTCTAGAATAATCAGAAATGAAAAGGCAAATGGTAATCTAATCACTCAATTTACCAAAACCATCGTGGGTATATGTATGTGTGTGTGTGTGTGGCTTTACAGGTTATATGTTTGGGTTTATGGAAGTAGCTAGCTCTTTGGAAGTGGCGTTTTCCTCCCAACAAAGCACAAGACCTCAGTCTGAGAAGCTGGTGGTGATGAGTACCGGTCCTGGGTCTGCTGTGGTTTCGTAAATTTTGAGCAAGGCTTTCCAAAGGAGTACTTAAGTAATTCATAGGTTAGTGACACAGTTCCACAGTTTCAAGAAATCCTTTACTAAAATAATGCACAATTATAACTAACTAACTAACTAATGCCCAAATTAATTAGTATTAGCAAATATTTCCCAGTGTCAGAATCTTTGCAAGGTATATATAAGTTTGTGGTTGGCATTCTGGTGATTCGAAGCTTCAAATGAGTTTTAATGTCAGAGGCAGTTATAGATAGCTTCTGTTTTTGAGCCTCTCTCTAGAAAGATAATGAGATTTTAGATCCCTGCTGACAAGTCCTCTAAAGAAAGACCATCATATAGGTTTCTATTCCTCTTTTTCAGTAAGCAGTGAAAAAAGAAAGACGGGAAGATTGTGATTATGCTGGGCACCTCTCCTATTACATGACTACCCTGATCCAAGCTGGTTGTGTTTTTCCTCCCTAACAATTCCCAGCATTCAGGTTCCTGGTTGTGAAGGCTAGACCATGTCACTGTAATTTATTTAGAATTGCTTAAGATCACTCTTAGCTATATTCTATTCACTTTTAAACCTACTTCTTAAAGAATTTATCTTTCACTCATCTCAGAAACAAATTTAAAAACTCCCCCAAATGATGTTTAAAAGCATCTTTTTTAGGGGTGTCTGGGTGGCTCAGTCATTAAGCGTTTGCCTTTGGCTTTGAAAAAAATGAAATCTTTTTAAAAATTTTTTTAAATTAAAAAATATATAAGAGATGCATGAACCTGTATAATATATTCTTCCTAAATTCAGTAAGAATGCTTATTAACAGAAGAATAAGAAAAATTTTGGAACTATTTGGGGAGGCCAAATTTAAAGAGAAAATTCTCAGATAAAGTACTAGAGTACAGTAGGAGGCTATCGAT
>PISX010008999.1:7110-78428 GCA_004024625.1 Mellivora capensis
TGGAGGTTCCTCAAGAAGTTAAAAATAGAGCTTCCCTATGACCCTGCAATTGCGCTACTGGGTATTTACCCCAAAGATACAGATGTGGTGAAAAGAAGGGCCATCTGTACCCCAATGTTCATAGCAGCAATGGCCACGGTCGCCAAACTGTGGAAAGAACCAAGATGCCCTTCAACAGACGAATGGATAAAGAAGATGTAGTCCATATACACTATGGAGTATTATGTGCCTCCATCAGAAAGGATGAATACCCAACTTTTGTAGCAACATGGACGGGACTGGAAGAGATTATGCTGAGTGAAATAAGTCAAGCAGAGAGAGTCAATTATCATATGGTTTCACTTATTTGCGGAGCATAACAAATAACACGGAGGACATAGGGAGATGGAGAGAAGAAGGGTGTTGAGGGAAACTGGGGGGGAGATGAACCATGAGAGACTATGGACTCTGAAAAATAACCTGAGGGTTTTGAAGGGGCGGGGGGTGGGAGGTTGGGGGAGCCTAGTGGTGGGTATTATGGAGGGCACGCATTGCATGGAGCACTGGGTGTGGTGTAAAACTATGAATTCTGTTACGCTGAAAAGAAATTTTTAAAAAAAGGGATTTGGTAAAGTTAATCCAGAATAATACTAAATTTCAGTTTTATGATAAACCACCATCCCCTCCAAAACACTCACATATACTTTTGGGAAGACCTGGGTTTACTGAAAATTGAGAATAAAGGCAGATTAAGGGAGCTATCCATGAATCTGGTAAACAAAATCTTAGAAACCAGATCTCAAGGGGCACCTGGATGGCTCAGTGGGTTAAAGCCTCTGCCTTTGGCTCAGGTCATGATCCCAGGGTCCTGGGATCAAGACCTGCGTCGGGCTCCCTGCTCGGTGGGGACCCTGCTTCCCTCTCTCTCTGCCTGCCTCTCTGCCTACTTGTGATCTCTCTTTCTATCAAATAAATAAATAAATCTTAAAAAAAAAAGAAAGAAAGCAGATCTCATCTGATATCTAGGAGATCCATTTTCTCAATTTCATAATCTATAATCTTAGGAGCTTTGTGGATCCCAGTCTCTTATAGGGGACTGGGTCCCTTATAGGGACCAAACCTTGTTTGGTTTGCAGATAACATTAGTGATCAAGAAGTTCAAATTTTCACTGGGTGTGGTGTAAAACTATGAATTCTGTTACGCTGAAAAGAAATGAAATAAAAATAAATAAATAAATAAATTTTTTTTAAAAAGTTCAAATTTTAACACATACTTAGTGAAGACTCTCTGTCCCCAGAATGTTGGTGTTCCATTAAGCCCTCCCTTCACTAACTTGTCTGACTTCTTTCTGTAGGTCAAGTGTAATTATTCCACCTATTAAAGAATATTTTCTCTCTGCCTTCAAAACCATAAACCAAGCAGTTTACTGGATGCCCCCCTTCTCCCTCTAGCCTCTTATGCCAGTCCCTTCATGAGCAAATGGCAGTCTGGTGGGTCTTAAGCTAATATTTAATTTAAGGAGCAAAAAGTCTTTAAGTATAACTGATATGCTTGCCCACTGTCCACTTCCTTATCAACTTGAGAAGCAATCTGTCAGAAAACAATTCAGTAACCTACTATAGGTCTGTACTGATCTTTCCCCAGCCTCTGACTTGGTGAAGCTACGCTGACCCAGGTTACTCATGTCTTTACTGAGCTTGCTCTTTAACAAACAGGGTGATGGTCAGGGTTGGTGGAAACAGTTGTGACAGATTTACAATAATTCTTGGCAGTGAGAAACAGAGCTTCCTCTGGCCCTGGTTCCTTTTAACTTCTATCTTAATGACTGTACCCTATTTTTAGTTGTGGCTGAGAATAAGTATATATTCTTTTCTGTTGTCAAGAACTTATGCATTCTTTCCTGTCTCTCCTCTTTTTATCATGATAAAATATAAATGGCCCCCATATATAATTTGCATTATTATCTGATCATGGTCAAAAAGAATGGCTTAGGATAATAGCCTTGAGCCAAAATCATTAGGTTTGGCAGACATCCTCCAAGATTCAGTAGATTTATATTCACTTTTCTAATGGCAGATTAAATTATTTAGTTATACCCATAGTACAGTTTTACAAGTATTTACCCTGAAGGGTTTATCAGGAAGCAAATGCTTAATGTTAAACTTTCAATTTTGTATGTAAAAATTCCTGGCAGAGTGCCTGATGCTCAATAAAAAGTCACTGTCACGATGTTAAAGCAATGATGATGATGATGGTGGTGGTGACCACGATGGCAGTTTTGGATGATTCATGTTCTGCCCTCCAAAGAGTGAAAAACCCATCCTATTATAAGATACAATGTGGAGTATCAAAATTAATCCTCCCCCAAGAGTTTAATACAAGTCTTTTCTCTGATAACAATGTCATCTTAAATTCTAGAACCGCCCCGTAGAAATGGCCACTGTTCAGTTGGATTCATTTTTGAATGGCTTATAAAACCATTCTCTATAATCAGAGAGCTTGTGATCAGTTTCTGACGGCAGCTAAAGATGCAGGTCCTTAGATGTTTTCTAGAGGGATCTAATTAAAAGAATGAGGCATATTTTTCAGCCAAGAACACAGACCGCCTGGCCTAGATCTGAATAGCAGGAGTGGCAGGAGACTGCAGGGAGGGGGAGTCCCCTGATGGGGACCTGGGGTGGAGCACCTGGACCCCTTAACGGAGGGCCATGCTCTCTGAGCAGCAGAGTGAGAAATGACAGCCGGCAGTAGGAGTGACAGAGATGGACAAGCCCCCTCTACCAGGCCCTGCTAATAAGTCAGAGAGATAACAGAATGGAAGCAGCTTTATCAGTGCAATTTTTCATGAATTGAGTAATTAGCCTTATTGACTATCACTGTATACCAATTCCCCTTTCTGACACTCCTGGAAATGTCTAAATTATAAGACAAACACTATTACCATAAAATTATGAAGCTCACCCCCTCGTCAGGCTTTACCCTGACTCTGCCCACGCTGCAACTTGGCTTTCGGTGGAAAATGTGCTCATGATTCACTCACGGCATAACTGCCACTTCTCAGCCACCTGCCAGAAAGTCACAGGCCAGCTTCCATGGATGGTTGCCTGGCCTCTTCTCTCAGTCTCCAATTCCACGCTCCCTAATCCTGGTGGGGCAGGAAAACTCAGTCCTTTTTGGTGCCCACCCCTGTGTCCTTTCTTGCATATTCTCATTTTTCCTGTCTTTTAGTCACACGAAAAGTCTCTGTGGCCTGCTCTTCTCACACAGTCCTTCAGGTCACTCAAACACTTCCTCGTAGAATTCTATCTAAATTGCCCGCCTGCAGTTTTAAACAGTAATTTAGTTTCATCACCAATTTCCATATACCCCATATAAATTTTAAACACTATTACTTAACAAAAGGTAGAAAGGGCTAAGAAACAGATATTTATGAGGCACTATTTTCTGTCAGGATTTCTCTGAGACAATAATACCTTCAAGATTGTAATGGGGATTAACTCAAACCATGTTTACGGTCTCTGTTATATCCGTCCCTCTCGTGAGGAAGAAGACAGTCAGGGAAGTGAAGCCACTAAGCCAATTCACAGAACTGACAAGTGATGGCTGACAGAACAAAACCCAAGTCAGCTTCATTCCAAACCCATGTCCTGGCGGTACGGCTGCGCTCCAGACACCTTTATGAGCACAAGCAACGCCTGGGGTCTTGTTAAAATGCAGATCCGACTCAGAAGGTCTGCGGGGGGGGGGGGGGGGGGGGGGGGGGGGTGTGTGTGGCTGAGGTTCTGCATGGGTGACAAGCTTCCAGATGGGAAGAGGCTGTTGGTCTGGAGAGCACGAGTTGAGTAGCAAGGCTCTAGAGTGCTTAGCTCAACTTTTTTTCAAAGGGAAAAAAAAAGTCCATCTTCTGGCCAATCCTGTCTAAATGCCACAAATTCCACCGTGGTGAGTCAAAATGAATGCATACTGACTCAATGGGAACCCAGAAGAGGTAGCGTAGTATTGCCTAATGTGTGCTCCTTGGATCATCTGGACAGAATTCCCTGGAGCACCTGTTAAATGCATCACCTCAGCCCTCAGGGTCCAGAATTGTGGGAGGAAGCACCTGTGAAGCTGTACTTATGAGAAACTCTGTAGGCCCTTGTCACGCACGTTCAAGTTTAAGAAGTAAAGTAGCCTAAGCATTGAGAGAGGAATGATGATCCTGGAGGCTTATGGACAAAGACCTAAGACAAAGGAGCTCAGAAGACATCTCCCTGAAGGCAAAGGAAGCTTTTCCCTCTGTGGTGTAAAATTGGGATTAAAGCTAAAAGAGTGAGTCATGACGTTTGAGAGTTGGAGGCGGGCAAACGACTAGGTATTGACCTCAAGGAGACTATTTTTCGCCCCTTAGGAGGAAGGAGTCACAGCCTCTTTACTTGCTTGGGTAAAAACTGGGTAGATATTAAATATCAAATTGATACATGCTTGAAATGCTCTCCTGGCAATGCCTGTCGCGCAGAGGAACAGAAATAAGCTCCTATTTGTAAAGCATTTCCACCACGCGTATTAATACCCATGACATAATCTGCTCTCACACATTGGCTCAGAGGGTGTATAAAAGCAGGAATTATTCGTTCCCAGCTCACAAGTGAGCACACTGGGCCCCAGGGAGTCATAGTAATGCTAGAGCCAAACTTCCAGTCGCTAACAAGCAATTAGGCTTTTCAACCAGTCCAAGAGCTTTCAGACATGGCTGTGCTTTAAAAACACTCAGGCCTACTGAGTTAGAACCTTTAAAAGGGGGCCTGGCAATCTGTATTTTTAAGAACAATTCCACAGGTGATTCTCCTGCAATCAGTGTGTGGAACCATGTTGGAGAATCATTCAACTAGAATATATGGTATAAAAAGAGCTTCCTTATGACTCAAGGGGTCCTATGAAAAGAGAAGAAGCCAAGGTATTGAGACCCTGTGACCCCTTATGAAGATCAGAATGGTAGCAGGCTTTGAATGATGAGCTTAGAAGTAAGATTCCATAACAGATGCAGGTGGGAAACTTCAAGAAGTGTTCTTTTGGAAAAACTGATCAAAACAAAGCATACCTCAGAATCGGGAGGGTTTTTTAGCAAGCCCTTCAAGATAAGGGATCAATGTAATATTCTAAAATGATAAGATATGGAAAAAGAGCTAGTGCTGAGTTCAGGGTGAGCTCTTACTCTAGTCCTTCCTAGCAGTGTGGCTTCGCCTAAGTCAACTGACCGAGATGTTCAGCCACCTTCTCTCCAGACCATAAAAGAGTGTGGGAAAAGATGAGAAAAGATGAATGGAAGCACATAATATGTAACACAGGTTCACCTTACCATTTACTTGGAATTGAATCTGAGGTTCCTTAGTTGGGTGGGCTGGAGATAAGGGACAGGAAGTAGGAGATTTCCCGTGGCTGCTGGCAAGACCAGGGTAGCTCAGACTCTAGGATCTGGCCCTTCTGTCAGTATCCAGCCTTCCTGACTGACATACGGGGCAGCACACTGAGTGGTGTAATCGAGAAATTTCCTCAGGGATGCAGTGTCTGAAATGTCATCATTTTATTATTTAGGGACCACTCCTTGAAACATCTATCCTTGTGTTTCTCTTTGAGAAATGAGAAAGTCCCCATGAGCTGACTTTATTCTAAATTTTAATCATCTGTTCTTTTGACCAGTGGAACCACAAGAACATGTGTGGGAAGAAAGGGTACTCAGGAGCACTCTGGAGAAAGGATGTGGTAAGAGAGAAAGGTGCCCAGGAAAGGGAGGCGAGGGGGTGGCTGGGGGCAAATTCTGCCAGCTTCACATTTCCCTCACCTTAGATTTGGCAACATGGTGTGGGGAGATCAACTTCAAGTACCACTAAGGGGTGAGATTTGCTACCAGAAAAAATCCGTCTCGGGCTGGCATCGCTCTCCTCAGAGGGAGCAGGTGACTCACATGAGGGGAAACCTGTGTCACAGAGCATCCTTAAGAAGGAGACAGATGCTCCTTTTCAGAGAAGGAGGAATTCCTTTTAGTAAGGACAAAATACATGACTCATAGGAGACCAGTCTGTGTTGTCTCTTGAAGAGAACATAGTCTCGCTGTGGAATTGTGTTTGCTTATAGATGGATTCATCAGGGAAAAGCAACATAAATATAAAAATAAGCTCAAGTTTACTAGTAATCATGGAATTGCACACCAAGTCACAGGAAGAAACCATTTTATACCTACAATATTGGAAAAAAATAAATTCTGACAATACCAAACCTGGTACAATTTGGAGCATAAGAAACTAATCATTCTCAGGGAGAATAAATTGGTAGCACAAATTGGATAGTTTGGCATTTTCTCATAAAATTGTACATGTATATGCCCTAAATCCTAGCATTTCCACTCTAAATAAATACTTACATATGTGCAACAAGACACATGTGAAAGAATAATCATAGAAGAATTATTTTTAAAAACAAAACCAGAGCAATCCAAATATGATGGCTAGGAGAATGGATAAATAAACAGCATGGCTGAATCTTTGAAACATAAAGTTGAATAAAAAGAATAAGTTGCAGAACACAAAAGACTATTTGATCCTATTTCTATAAACTTCAAATACAGAGACAACTAAAAATTACATCACTCAGGAATGCAAGCAATACATAAAAACAACGTTCTAAAAGCAAGGAAATGATAGTATTGACACAAAATTCAAGGTAGTTGTTACCTAATGAGAGGAGAAGAGGACTGGGTCAGGAGAAGCAATATATTCTATGGCATTATTAATGCTATTTTTTTCTTAAAAATAAGTTTATTGACCTAAAAATGTAATACCATTTCCAATAAAAACCAAAAGTAGAAAATGGAGATCACTCTTTTCCATCCTATCATTGAATCAAAATACCTATTTGGATCATACAATCATTACCAATCTAATTATGACTTGGCTACAGTAATCCATAATGTGAGTTTTTGATATGGGTAGTGGGTCATCAGAATTTAAATCATGATTCAAACTCATATTAATATTATAAAGATTCTTTTGTACATTTCAAATAATTATAGTAACAAATTTAATAAGGTCATATTCATATTTATACATGAATCCATATAGCTCCAAGACTCTGTTTAATACCTGTTATAATTCAGTCTCTTAAAGCTATTCCCACCCTGCGTGAATTTCTGGGAATCCCTAAGAGGTGCCTCCTGTGTGTCTAGAAATACGTTGGCACTCACCTTTACCGTCTACATGGCCAATGGCTTCCGCTGTCCAGTGTGGGCTTCTGTCTCTATTAATGATCCCTGTTGATTTTCCCTGGTTGCCTCAGTTCTCATGGGGTCATGGAGGTTCATCAGTCTTTTGAGAACAGAGAGAGGGAAGGTTATTCCGGTATTGTTTGGTACCCACCCTAAAGTGTGGCAGAATCTCCTGAGCTAGCTCTTCCAGCTCCGGTCCAGGGCCCTGTCCCCCCCAACACTGCATCTTCCTAGAATGACTGAGCAGGCACTGTTATGGTGCCATTGGCTCACTTCCTGTTCTCCAGCTCTCAGCCTCCTTTGGGGAGCCTTGTGCTGTCACTGGCTCAATTTGCCACGCTCCCTCAGGCAGAGTGGATGCTCTTTCAGGAGCATAGTCCTCACTCCATGCCACCCGACTTCTGTTACCGTTTCTCCTGTGCCCCCACCAATCACCTTGGACACAGCATAGACACAGAATTCAAACTTTATTTTTTAGCCATTCTTCTGTTCGACCTCCTATACACATCATCAGGGCAAAGAGGTGTGAGAGAGGAGATCACCCCCAGCCAAACCCAAAACCATTTTTACTCTGTATCAATCCTTGTTACAATTAAAAAAAAAAAAAAAAAAAAGGAAATTCCGTATCAGAACCAAAACTGAGAATCATGTCATCTGAACACCAGGGATGTCAGGTAGGATTTAATGGAAAAAAGATGGGCTTGAGGAAAGAATTGGTGAGCCCAAGATGTACCTTTCACAAAGGATGGTGTGTGTGGAAAGGAAGTAGAATAGTACTTCCCACAGGACACACCCAAATATGACCAGCCTCAAAGTGGCAGGAGCCAGAGGTGAAGACAACCTACCACTCAGCTGATGAGAAGCAAAAGATAATAGTGTTTCTGGGGAAGTATCTCAAGGCTAGTATGGGAAATACCTAACTGCAGCACTTACTCCCAGCTTTTCCTTAGGGCAGAGAGCATGCTTAATAAAGCCCCTCCATGGTCACGCCAGGTACAAAAGGGGCATTGCCATTGCCAAAGGTAACTTTGACTCGAAAACAAATTCTTGGAGGTAGCAGGAATCTTGCTGAGCTGTGCCTCTGAATCTTGTTCTCTTCCTAACCCCAAGAGACAAGGTTATTTAAGTAGAGAATATCTACACACAAAATCTATCTGAAGTTTTCCTATGGTCTTTGTCTGGATCTCTATTCTTTGATAAGGATGCTCTACTATTTCTGAGAACCTACCTTTCCTCCTCCTCCTCCTGCACAGTGTCAGACTTCATGGCTGGAGCCATTTCCCGCCTTCTCCTGTTTCCTCTCCTTTATCCTTCACAGACATTACCCCTAATTTTTAAAAAAATATCTACTCCTGTCTTGGAGTGTATTGAGCAGAGAAGCTGAACTAAGCCACACATGAAATAAAAAACATGAGAAATGTATCACATTTTGAGGGAACCTGCATCAATCTAAAAGGGCTAACCCAAGACCAGGCAATGGTACATTCAGACCATACATACAATTTCTCAAAACATTTCTAATGGAGAGAAATATTCTGAATAGTAGAACCTGTCAATCCAGTTAAAGTCTGGCTCACTCTTGCAGAGTTTGAGGGGGAAAAGATGGATATTGACTATATAGAGAATAGATCTAAGAACCAAGCCAATACATGTGCTAGAAGAAACCTAGAGGGGGAAGATCAAAGCGATAGAGGGAACTGATGATTAAAGAAATAAAAAGACATCCCCTGAGACCCTAAGATTAAAGGGGTCAACCTCCTACTCCAGAGTCTATAATTCCAGCTGCACAAGAAACAACAGGTACCAAAAGCCCCATTGTTTGTTTTTTTTTCTCAAAAGCACCATTCTTAATTGCCTGAAAGGTTTAGAAAGAAGTGATTCTAGAAAACTCTACCATAAATTCCAACCTCTACCAGTCATGTTCTTCATAAGCTTAGGAGCAAAGAACAAGACTCAAAGAGCTGGATTAAGTTACAGCTTCTGATTCATCATTCTAAGAGACTGGATGCTGGCTGCAACTTACTATGAAACCTAGATTCAAAATCATCTGTTAGTGACATGGCAGGATCATTGGATACGGGCTATTAGGTCTCAAGGAAACATCTTGATATGACATGTTTCATCCGTCTGGAATACTGGAGACCAATTTTATACAGATTCTTCTAAAAACTGGGTTATTATTTTTTTAACTTTATATCAAAACTCAAAGGAGATCCTCTTAGCTACCTATCTGATAAGACTGTTATGTCAGCGGGACCAGAATATGTGACTGATCACTGAGAGATAAAGCAAAGTGTTCAGTAGTGAAAATATTATCACCATAATTCACTCAGCTCTGCCTGACCGCACAAGGTCTGCAAGGCTATTTGTGTCATCAGGGTTACATCCAAATCTGAGTTAAGTGGAATCCCACCACGACATTTCTTTTTGAAAACAGTAAGATATGATATACTCAGCATTATTTGCTTCCAGGAGACAGATCTGGCTGTTAGTCATTGGTGTCATCATTGCTCATAGCTTATACTCAAGTGAAACTGATCACCTTTGATGGACAGGAGAAACAGGAGTCAGCGAACAGACTGCAATTTCAGGTTATCACGCTCTAGCTATTACCAACAGCTGTGAATGCAAAAACTGTATTAAAACATGTGGTCTCATTTCATGCACCATAGTACCCATGATCATTCTGTTAAAGGCCCTGGATTCTGATTTTAATAAATTAATTTAACCACTCTCTACCTCTTTCTAGAATATATTAAAATCCCATGCTATTTGGTTTGGGAGTTAGGCAATTATTTTCTGGTGAATCAAATATCCTCATTAGTAAATACTATATAGACACACTATATGGGCATGATCAATTTTCAGAGAATCAGAATAAAATCAATTCAGCACTCAAATAATCCTGAAAAAAGTTAATACCTTAAATGTATATACACTGTTCTCATGGACACTTTTAAAGTCCTGGTTTAATCTTAATACATCTTTTAAAATCCATTTTGTTTTATTAATTTTGATTTTACAAAAATTTGAAGAAAGGGAGGAAGAAAGCAGAAGGAAGTATCTCACAATTTGTTAAGATATGAGTACTAGCTACTCCATTTTAATAGAAAAAATGGGAAGTAAAAAGAGTACTGAAATGAAAGCATAAAGAAATTCTCAGTAGGAAGTGTCCCTGTGGCTGCCTACCAGCCCAGAGGACTTCAGAAGGGAATGGTGCACTAAAGAAGGGGAAACTCAAGGTCTCCTCTGATGGAATATTATAGAAGAGGTACCATCTTTGCTACAGGAGTAATCAGAAAGAAGGTTCGATCTGGGGAAGTCCCGCTGAGTAGAACAAATGTCCCTGCTGTCTCTCCCTCTGATGGGTCAGCGCCTGGACTGCGGCAGCTATGAAATAGTCTGAATGTGCCCCCTGTGTTTGAGGAGTGTGGAGGCCATTAGCAAAACAAGGCCGATGCCACTTCTTCACTGCACCAAACTCGGTCAGATGCTTTAAACTGCAAATAACAGTCAACAGAAGCTGGCTGAAATGAAGAAATGAAATGATTTACATAGTGATAATCTAGAGGAAGGCTGGCGCCCTGGCCATTTGCCTGTTATCCCCTCTCCTCCATCCTCACGCCTGTGCCAACTCCCCTTCAGGCTAGCAACAAGGTCGCTGGGGCCATATTTGTCTCTGCATGTTCCTCGCATCTTCTACAGGGAGAGAAACCATTTATTCCTACTACTCTGTCTAAATGTGACAAAAATTTTCTCCAAAACCTTGAATAACCTTCCACTGGCATCTTTTTGGCCTGTGTTGGGGTCCCATACACACATTCCTGTAGTAATCCTATGGCCATTGACTGGGTTAGGCCTGGGTTTCTGAACTAATTCTCAGCAAAGACAAGGGTGTAAAACCAATGTTTCTCACACTTAGGTTTGCCCTAGAATCTCCTGGAAGGTCTGGCTGCTAAAGCTTGTGGTTCAGTAGGGCTGGGGTAGAATCAGAATTTGCATTTCCAGAACTATAGTTTAAGAAGAAGCTTATTTTGTCCAGGTAATCCAGATGCTTCTGGCCCCAGGATCACTGTTGACAAAATACTGATTAGACCAATCAAGAATGTCAATTATGGTTCTGGAAGGGATTCTGCTGTTTTAACAAGCACGCATCGAGTAGCACAGCCTGGGAGGTCTCCTCACAGCTTCTCATCCCTAGTCATGTCTACTCCCCTTTCCAGAGCACACTCTCTCCACCTCCAACCCTATGCCAAGAATCCTTTGTAGGGTGAGCGTTTCCTCCTCCTGAAGAATAAAAAGAGAGCATACCTGACAGTAACCAGCAAAGGGAAAAACTATATTAGACAGCCCCGAGACCCATCTTTGGTAGACCCATCAATTTCTGGGGTGACCTCTGGGTTTCAGGTGTAGGGGAAACAAAGATGCATCAAAGTGGTACTATGGTCCAGGCATCTTAGACAGAGGCAGTGTCCTCCTGGCTGAACACTTATTGTCAGGTTGACCAGTAAGACTTTTTCTCCGAAGGTCAGTATAATCTTAAGTGAAATGAGGGCAAACTTTTCCACTTCAATAGCATCCTTCTTGAAAAAAGGCTCAATCATACTACAGTGAACACTGCAATTTATTACAAAAATATCATGATATGAGTGATCTCTTTACTCCTAATGCACTAGTCCTGGTCTGGGAGGGGAGCATGTCAGCTAAGAGTGATGTAGGCATTCATCACTGTTCTCAGCCTCCCCTTTTGTCTGTTCCTTGCTTAAAATGTTTTATTTAGGAGCCACAGGAGACAGTAGAAATGAATTACCTCCAAGCCCTCTCTGATGACAATGAATTACACTCCTGAGAAACGATCCCGTCTAAGGCAGGCAGGGGGGCCAGTGTGGTTAATCACAGAGCAATTACAGCATTAGGCCGAATAGCACTGGACCAGGCCACATGATGTATGACTTTTCTGAAAGAGAACAGGGTAAGAGCACTTGGCAGCAATGGCAAAGGCCTCCTTCGATCATCAAACATCACATTGGATTTTCTCAAGAATGAGGTGAAGCACTTCCATGAGGCAGCTCTGACTATGTGGCGCGCTAAAGCAATCACTTACTAAATGGTGCAGGTCAAAGAAAGAGAAAAATAACCCTAGAGAAGACCTGGTGATTGTACCCTTTGGACTGCATCCAGCAGTTCGAGAAACCTCATGAGCAAGAGGAGATGGAAACAGAAAGTAGATGTTGGCTGATAACACGTGTTGAGGAGAATGGCATGAAACATCTTGGCTGTGTGGGTGCTCTTCAAGAGTAACCAGAGAGGTCAGATGTCTGGGTCTATTGATTAAAATCCCAGCAAAGCTAGAAGGGCTGCAAAGTTGGCTGGCTAAGTGGAACCAAAGGGGAGAGGAAGGTGGAGGGAAAGAATGTGAAAGGAGTGTGTGGGAACGTTGATAGCCAAGATGGAAGCTGGGGTAAGTCAGTCTCCAAGGGCTGTGCTGGTTAATGTTCAGTGTTGGGGGGTGGGGGGCAGGTAGAGGGCACATTTAATATATCTAGTGACTGTAATCAATTCTGTGTTCAGAGAGCTTAATCTCATGGCGAGTAGCTCTTTTATGAATGGCCCTATTGAATACGAAAGACAAGGCTTTGGCACAGCCTGAGAGAAAAGGGTTAAGGCAAAGCAAAGATAAATTGCTTGTTCTGCTTAATAGTAAAATGGGAATCTTGGATATTTAATTGGAAATAAGGACCCCGGGATAGAGAGAAGAGAGAAGGGAAAGCTCTCCTGGGGGAAGAGAGAGGAGTCAGCACTATGGTGGGAAGCCAGCTCCCATGAGGAGAGACATAGTGAAAGTTTTCTGTGGGTTAGAGAAAGCACATAATGTATTAAGAATAGTGAGTGACTCCTCACAATGCAACTAGAAGCTTCCTGTTCTGTGCTGTAATCTAATATCCACAAATATTTTCAATAGAAGTCAATTAGATACGACCTGCCTTGTATTAGCAATGGCTTGAGGTAATAATTTTCAGTGTGTGGTTGTCCATATTTGGGTGAAGCCAGTCTATCTCTTAACCCAGATGCAGATGTATGAACTGATTAATTACCAAAAAGGAAACAGGAGATCCCCCATAGAGGCAGAGGATTGATACATATTTTCAAATTATTAGCTACATATAGCTCATTAGAGGCTTTAAAGAGCCTTCTGGCTTGTTTTGTTTAAAGTAAACAAGATTCGGGATACCCCTGGTGGTATGAATAGACCTTATAAGTTTGAGAGATATATGCTTAGGTAATCAGAGAGACTCTTTGTGGGTGTCCCACTGACATGACACACTGTGTTCAGGTCTTTAAATAATGAGAATGGAGAAATAACTTTCACCCAGGCTCTAGCCTGGAAGATAGTCTTTCATTAAACCTAATTGTTTCCACTGCCACAGCATGGGTGGAAAGGGAAGCCGTGGGTCAAAGCCCAGGGTTGCAGACAGTGCGCTCAGAGAGACAGGACACTTTGGGACCAGGAATCCCTGGCTACCAACTACCAGGACAGGTGTTCTCCAAGTAGCCTCCAAACTGCTGCATTTCAAGAGTGAATGAATGAACGAAGAGGACCAAAGTCAATGGTGAGACGATCATGTACAGGGACCAGGAGAAAGGACCCAGGGGACAAGAGGAAAGATAGAAACTAAAGAGATCCAAGGAGACAGAAGAACCAGGCAGGGCAGAGGATTTTGCCGTTGTAGGTGGAGACTTAGCAATTTATGCCAGAAGCTACTATGTGTCATTTATAATGTGTTATGTGTAATTTTCCTTAAATTGTCTGTATAGTGAATTATGTATATAGTTCTTATTTTAGTACCAAAATATAGGTTCTGTGAATTTCAACAACGCGCCTGTGCTGTTATCATAAATGCTTGGGTTGCAGAAACCCTCCAGGTGTTGATGTAAACAGACCCCTTCAGGACACTGTAGTTTATACCCAATCCTCACCCACCCACCCACATGCACAGATAGACACATTATTACAGAAGATTCTTGGACTCAAAATGAGCATAAAAATCAGATAGCCTATTTATTTTAGAATCCAAACCAAAAATACAATGTGATACACACACACACACACACAGAGGACAATTCCATATTTTAAAAATTGAGGGATAAAATGCTAGTTAAAAAACATCAAATATGCTTTATGGAAATTTCAGTGCCAGTATGTCTTGCTTCTTAAAATGATTGCATGCTCCTTCAGTGAGGAGAGATTGCATTGAGGAAATTACATTTTAAGAGAACCTGAACTCAATATCCTAAAATTAGCTGGGGAAAGTATTGCTGAGTATATTTTATCAGGAAAGATTAGATAAAATAAAAATATCCTAGGGGGGAAAAAAAGAACAAAGGAAACAGATAAAATACAGACGGCTAAGAAACATATGAAAAAAAAAATGTCTAAGCTCACTACCAAGCAAGAAATGCAAATGAATACAAAATACCATTTTTTCACATCTCAAATTGGCAAAATTTAAAAAGAATGAAAATGCCTATTATTGGCAAAGGCATGGGGAAACTGGCTTTTTCTGACATTCTGGTGGGAGTAGCACATGGACAGCCTTCTGGAAGGAGTGTTGGCCTGAGTATCAGGAACCATAAAATGCACATACACTTTGGCCCCGTAACTTTACTTCCAGGAAATCTTCCCAAGAAAACAACCAGACAAGCAAACAAAAGATGTCCTTTGCATCATTATTCATGGTGATTGATTTTTTTGTTAAGTTCTAACAGTAAAAATTATTTCAAAATGTGATGGTACACCAAAACAATGAAATATAACTCAGCCACTCAAAGATGGAATTACATACATGTTATTGACCTAAAAAAATGTTCACAATATATTACTCTGCAAACAAGCAGGCTACAAAAGTGTATAATATCCTTTCCAAAAAAAGATAAAAACTAGAAAGTTTTACACACATACACACATATACACATGGGGGGATGAAACAAAGGAAGAATTTGCACCAAAAAGTTAATAATCGATGGCTTATTATATTTGGGAGGTGAGATTGTGAGGGGTTTTCTCCTTATAATTTATCTGTACTAAGTTTTCTATAATGAACATTAATTATGTAATATGTCTAACAAAAAAGAAAAATATTACATTCCTTCACTTTCACCAAAGGGAGATTGGATTATTTTGTAACTAAATTAATGTTATTATTTTTGTGTTTTTTTTCTTAATAACCCACAAAATGAATACCAATGGCTTTTTTTTAAGATTTTATATATTTATTTGACAGAGAGAGAGCACAAGTAGGCAGAGCAGCAGGCAGAGGGAGAGGGAGAAGCAGGCTCCCCACCAATCAGGGAGCCAGATGTGGGACTCGATCCCAGGATCCAGGGATCATGACCTGAGCCGAAGGCAGCCGCTTAACCGAATGAGCCACCCAGGTGCCCTACCAATGGCTTTTTATCTGTGATCTGTATCCAAATGGGTCTCTAAAAGGCTAAGCCCCTTTCATATTCTTCTTCACAATGGACCTGTAGGAGGGCTGAGGACTACTTTTTTTTTTAAATTGTTCAAAGGACTATTTTTTTAAATTGTTCAAACCTCAGAGAAGATGCTTGTACACCCAGGGGAAGGATTCTTTTTCGGGGGCCAAATGTTAAGGCTCAATGTGATACAATGACCACTGACATCCATGGGGAAATCAACTTTTATTCAAAACAACAGTCTGGGGTCTTGCATTTTTTTTTCTCAGAGCTGTCTCTAATTCTTCCTTAAACCCAACAGAAAATGTCACTGCTTGTCTGGGCTCCTTTTCTCTACTTACAACACAGTAGTCCTCAGCATATGTGTGTCATTGTATGTGTGTGTCAATGGTAAGATGCTGGCATGTTCATCATGGTTCACGTTGGACGGATGCACACGTTGCCCTTCAGCCCAATCTGTCCTCAAGAAGAGATCATTCTGGGGCACCTGGGTGGCTCAGTGGGTTAAGCCTCTGCCTTTGGCTCAGGTCATGACCTCAGGGTCCTGGGATGGAGCCTCGTGTAGGGCTCTCTGCTCAGCAGGGAGCCTGCTTCCCCCTCTCTCTCTGTCGGCTGCTTTGCCTACTTGTGATCTCTCTCTTTCAGTCAAATAAATAAAAAAAAAAAAACTTAAAAAAAATAAGAAGGAAGAGATCATTCTCCCCCCACACAATAGGAAGGCTTTAGCAGCACCAGGGGAGAAAAAGAAAACTGGCTAGGACATAACCAAGTTTGGCCCTTAACATCCCAGAGCCTTACGTCCTCTATAACTGAGGAAGGGAGAGAAAACTGTATCTGACTCGCACGATGCCAGGCTGCTGGTAGGGACTAGCAATACTAGCTCTCTCTCCCCAGACTCCCACACTGTCTGTGACTTGCCTATTCCCCTCCTGCAGGGCCCTGGGGTCTGCCCAGCCATTGCTCACACCCAAAACTCTAAACCCAGATGCAAATTCAGCCAAGAAGTGTGGACCCCAAAGTCATGAGGTTTAAGCTTCAGGGCTCTTCCTTGCAGGGGCCCATTGGAGAGCTGTGAGTTCTGCTGAGAGCTATAGAATGTTTTATGTGGACATGGGAAGACAGGTTACAAGCAAAAGGGTTTCTGGATAAGTATCTCTGGTAAATTGCCTGGTAAAATCTCAAAGGGAAGAGATGTGAAACTCCAAGATCCCAGTAACCTGTTGTGGTTTCTTTTCACATTCTAAATAAACATTTACCTTTATACCTAATTGCATGTTTGTGTTTTTGTATTTTTTTAAAAGACTTTATTTATTTATTTATTCATCAGATAGAGAGAAAGAGTGTGCACAAGCAGGCAGAGGCGGAGAGAGAAGCAGGCTCCCTGCTGAGCAAGGAGCCCAACTCAGGACTCGATCTAGGACCCTGGGATCATGACCTGAGGCGAAGGCATTGGCCCAACCAACTGAGGCAACCAGGCGTCCCAAGTATTTTTGTAGTTTTTAAGAGGCATCCCCAAATCATATAAACTCTGGGCCTCACAAACCCTGGATCATCCCTGAGACCTTCGTTTACCTCCCTTACCATCCCTACCTTGACCTCTGCCTGAAGCAATAGCAACATTTCTATCCCCAAGGAAGTCCACTCAAATAAGGAGCAGTTCTAAACTAGACCAAATATACCAGTGGAGTTGCAGTGCCCTTGAACCCCTGCTCCCGGGGCCCATTTCCGCTCCCTGGGTCCACATAGAACATGTACTACCCCTGACGTTCCTTTCCAAGCCTCATACCCCAGCCTTTAGCCTCCTTTCATCTGCTTGCCCCCTCCCTGGTCTGCTGCAGTCCTTCTTCAGGTGGTGCTTGGAGCTGAGCCCAGCACGAGAGTTGTGGGCTGACTCACCAGCGCAGGGCAGACGTCTTGTCACCACCTCCAGTGGTGCTGGGCACTCTAAAAGCAATCACCCTAAAAGGTCAAAATCTTCTCAGAGGAAATAATGGTAATGAACTCCAGTGTGACATTTCCAGGGCCAGAGCTGCCGCAGTCGACTCACTACCCATAGGTTAGAAAACAGATGTGCCCACACAGACCCAGTTTTCCCTGCTGTAGGGAAGGTAGGGACTGAGGTAGGGTACAGTCAAGTTCTAACATGGCCAACGGTCACCAGCCTGTGCGCAGGACCTGTGCCCTCAGGAGAAGGTGCCACCTCTGACTGCCTCCTTTGGGCACCTCTGGCTTCCACCTTGCCTTTACTTGGGTCCTTTCATTGTGATTTTGACAACAGTCATGACAGTGCATTCCCTCAAGTTGTTGAAAGGCCTCTTTTTGGCTTATGTGCTCAGAGGGAGAAGTAGCTTCTTCTGCTTAGCCTACCCACAGTCCCTTCCATCCCCCAGTCACGGGAGGAATGAAACCACACTGCCTCCTACAGAAGTTCTGGAACTAGAAGGGGCCCTCTTGATA
This sequence comes from Mellivora capensis, assembly GCA_004024625.1. Classification (NCBI taxonomy): domain Eukaryota; kingdom Metazoa; phylum Chordata; class Mammalia; order Carnivora; family Mustelidae; genus Mellivora; species Mellivora capensis. The sequence goes on from PISX010008999.1 coordinate 25,263, forward strand.
CCTTTCCCCCAGGATTTCCTAATAAATAAGGACCCTCTGCTGATGTCATGCAGGGTGTTATTCCAGAAGCTAATCCTGCAGTAGGGATAGCATAACAGAGCAGGCATGACACCAGACATGGCTGAGATGTGTCAAGGCACCAGGGCTTCCAGGTGCCCACGCACCAGCTCCACCACCAGCTTTCTGACTCTTCAGGTCACCTACACAAACACACACACACACACACACACACACACCATACACACACACCTACACCATATACACACCACACCACGGACACACTACACAGACCATACACATACACACACACGCACCTACACTATACACACACCACACCATGCATACACTACACACACACACACCTACACTATACACACATCACATCATGCACACACTACACACACGCCACACACACCTACACTATACACATACCACTCATACTACACACACCATATGCAACATACACACCACACCATACATACCACACATACTACATACACACTACATACAGCACACACACACACCATACACACACACACACCACATACATACCACAATCATCACGCAAATACCACACACCATATACCATACACACATACCATATTCTACACACACACACCACACCACACCCCACATGCTTGTACTGTAGTTGAGAGCCTGTGGTGGACTTTCTGTCATGGTATAGGCTGCAAACTGAGGCACAGACATAAAGCTAACAGAGGCTAAAATAAAAATGGTATTCCAAATGAAACAAGCCAATGCAGGCAGCCCAAGCAGTTTCTATATATACATTTTATATGCTGCATTTATCAAGTAAGGAAACCTTAAACAAGGGATGCTATTTCTGGCATTTTCCCACCCTGCTTGCTCTCCCCTGTGAATGTAACTTGATTTTGTCTTATGTCAGCACCACAAGTTAGAGCACATCCCAAGCCAAGAGCCTCCATAGCTACAACTCTCAATTACTCAGAGCGTGTGAATGTTAGTGCAATGGAATCACACCATTTGTGATCTACCTTGACCTGTGAAAATTCAGATTAACTGGAAAAGGGATAACTGCTAACAACAGTAAAAGGCTAAATTTCAGTTTTCGGAAATAAGCCAAAATCGATTAAATGGGCAGATTGGTTTTGACAGCTTATAGTTTGAGTGTCACGAAATAAACAACACGGTTAATGTGTTCTGTCATGGAAGACCAAGCAGATGATATCTCATGCTTTTTTGAACTAACTGAAGAAGACTATAAAACAGCAAACTAGAACAACCATTAAACTGACTACTTGCTCATTCCATCCAGAGCCTAATGAAATCCAAGTGAATGGAACCTACTCTTCACTTTGTTTCATTCACCTACCCATCCACCCATCCACTCACCCCTAAAAACACAGTTTGCCAACCAAATGAGATAGCATAGAGTTATTCTGTTGTTTTGACAATATAGTCATTTAGTCAATGTCTTTCTGACATGTAAGACATGCTCAATAAATGCTTCCTTGGCCATTTTGTCTCCATGGCTTCCATGACTCAAAAGCATATTCCTTCAGTCAACAAATGTTGTTTTAGTGCTTTCTATATGCCAGGATCTATTCTTATCCCCATAATTCCACAGCAAGCAAGACAGAGTGCCTTCTTTTATAGACATAATGATGGGGAGGTGAGGAAGGAAAAAGAGGGGTAAGGAAAGGAAGGCAGAAAGTTATTAGTCCATGACCAATGTTATACAGAGAATAACTAGGATGCTGTGGGAATAAAAACAACAGCATCACTATGTTGATAGGATGTTTAGAGTAGACATCTCAAAGCCGGTGACATTTAGTTGGTGTCTAAATGAAGAGCCATCCATGCCCAGACCAGGGGAACCATCCCATGGAGAGTTAACAGTGAGAATGAATGCCCTGGAGTAGAACTGAGCACGGCCTGTTCACGGAAAAGAAAGGAGAGCAGTGTGGCTGAGATTCAGATTAATTTAGATCAGTGCTGTCCAATGCAAACATAGTGCAAGCTACCATACATAATCTAAAATTCTCTGGTAGCCATATATATATAAAAAATAACTTGTGAAACTAATTTTAATAATAGATTTCACTTTGCCCAACATATCTAAAACATCATTTCAACACATAAGCCATATAAAAATCACTGAGATGTTTTCATTTCCCTTTTTTCATCCAAAGCTTTCAATATCTAGTATGTTATTTTACACTTACAGCACATCTCAGTGTGGACCAGCCCCATTTCAAGGGCTCAATAACCACATGAGGCCAGTGGCTTCTGAATTTGAGAGGGCAGATCTAGAAGATCGTAACGTAGGATAAAGACCTTGGATTTCTACTCCAAGCCATTGGAAGGTTTGAGCAGGAGAGCAATATTATCTGATTTACATTTTTAAAAGGTCACTCTTTGTGGGGTGCTTGTGAAAAATGGATTAGAGGGGGATTACAGGAGGAGAGAAATGGAAGTTGGAGCAGGAGCTGGGAAGCTACTGGGTTGGGGCAGTGAGGGAAATTGGTGGCTTGGGCTGAAGTCATGGAGGTGGTTAAGGAAATGGAGAGGCTGGATTTGGCATGTGGATCCCAGGTTGGCATGATGTACAGGGTGAAGACCTGTGGATTACAGCGTTGAAATCAACACTTCTACATGTATTGAACTCTCTGTCACACTCACATAAATTACACAGATCTTCAGAATCTTGTTCTATCATATTGCACAATGCCATGAGGGCTCTGCTTGTCTTTACTGAGTGAAAGAGACCCTGTATCAGGCCAAAAAAGAATAATCCACGCAGAGAAAACAGAATTAGAGCACAGGATGGCTTAACACTGAGACTTGGGAATAAGAGGAAAGTGTGGACTTCACTAGCACTAGCCTAGAAGTTTCCCTCCTGATTGCCTGCCCACCTGAGGCCTGCTGTGGAAGCCTACATTTCTTAGGGTCTTGTCCCTGCCCCATTTCAGCTCTGCCCAAGTCACTGCAAATATCTCCTACTATTTTTTGTTTAACTGACTTCCAAAAGAGGCAGCAGGAAGCAAATAGCCCAGCTCCCCAGCTCCATCCCCATCTCCAACCTCACCTTTTGCCCTTCCTAGTCCCTCAGCCAATGAACCTCAAGGGAGATGGGGCCACAGAGGCAGAAGAAAGAAGGGAGCTGCTCAGAGAAACTGCTGGGCAGTTATGGAAACATCCAAGTGGGGAGGAAGCCAGAAAGGGGCCAAAGCAGAAAAAAAGAACAGACCTAAATAGTCCACAGAGCAAAAGGTCCCATGTTTATAGAACACTTTATAGCTTGCTATGAGCTTTCCTATATTTGCTCCATTTAATCTTCAGGAAGACCCTGAGGTAGGCATTTTTTAAGAACATTTTCAAGAAAGGAGCCGTCTCATCTGAGATCACGCAGCCTGGAAGAAATGGAACCAGGAGCTCCAAATCACTCCCTCAGTCCCATTACACCCTTTCCAAAGTAGGAATGAATCCATGTGGCCATGCTGGGGATTCAGCCTTGATCGGGCAGCTGTGAAACACACAGGGAAGTCATATGGGCCAAGGATCGGTCTTCCATACTGAGCATGGAAGTTATTTAGGTCACGCCCTGTGGACACTGGACATCTTTTCCTCATTTACGTCTTCTTGTACTTGAGTTTCAGACACCACATTTCAATAAATGAACTATTGGTCTGGATCGAGGATATCAGTGGCATCTGGGATCAGCCCTCGCGTGGAGAATCTGGCCAGGGCAGGATGGAAAATGTTTTCCATTGTAGTTTATTTAAATATTTCCAAGTTAAGTTGACCAACCTTGAAATGCCGTGGAAAGACAACCAAAACTCAAATGCCCTGAAAGAAGAAAAGCTGCTAAGATACATGAGCTATTTATTTCCTTTCATTTGTATTTCTTGTCCAGATCCAAATAGAAAAAGATTTCTAACACAGACTTCCTCTGCCCAGTCTCCATCACAGAATCACAGAAGTACACCCGAAAATAAATTAACCTCAATCCATACAGCATTTACCAGGGAAGAGGCACTCGTCTAAATGTTTTACGTTTAATCTTAGTAACAACTCTTACAAGTAAGGCCCTACCATTATTCCCATTTTACTTATGAGGAAGAAGAAAGAGGAGAAGGGGAGGAAGTGGGTAACTATGTTTACTGAGCACTTTCGGCAGGTCTTCCACTGAGGGAGTGTCTTACACGCTCCGAGTTAGCTGCTGAATCCTCTTAAAATGCGTGGAGCCTGGCTAGGCACACGGCACACGTGAATAAACCGACTCACAGAGGTAAGCCCCACTTGCCAGAATTCACAAGTATATATAATAGAAGCAGGAGTCCAACTCAGGTCTTTCCAGTACATTCCTCAACTGCTGCAGGAGACCCTTGTGATTAGGGTGTCTTCCATGAAGCAATTCTGCGATGTGGAACTGAAGAACACAATTGTGTTTGCGTGTGTGAACAGCATGACTCTCCCTTCATCGCCTTTTCATTAATCTGGCTTACCGCTCTGTTTGTTTGGCTGAACAGGCAAATAGGTCTTTATTGAGTGCCTCATGCACACAGAGCACATGTACATCATGACCTTCTTTCTGTCTCCTAAAATCCACCCCCAGATTGGTCGCCCGGTCTGGGAGGATACTATCCAGTAAGCTCAGGCCTACCTGCTTTGCACAGCTGAAGACAGCAGGGGAGCATTTGTTGACTGCAGACTATCCATCGGGCTCTGTGCCTGGCACTAGCTATTCATCCGAGAAGAAGGCATTTGATACTCATTTTATAAAAATAGAAACCAAGGCTCAGATAATTCAAGTGACAAAGCTTTAAAGCACCAAATCTTAGTAAAATGATATCTATGCTCCTTTCAATTGGCTACCAAGTAAAAATTAATAACAGCAAAAAAAAAAATCAAAGCCAACCTGAAGAGTTCTAGGATTCTCAAGTTCAAAGCTAGTTATGATACCTCCCCACCCACCCCACCCCCAAAAACGAAGGAAGGAAGGAAGGAAGGAAGGAAGGAAGGAAAATCAAATCATGTATCAGTTATTGACTTGGGATGAGGACAAGACAGGTTGGATAAATGACTCAAATCATATTTTGGATATTTTGGGGTCAACCAAACTTTAAGATGTTCTGCCAAGTGTATAAGCTCATTTAAAAAAAAAAAAGTCATGTGAAATTGATGGAAAATAGGCTCCATATGTGTCTTGTTCATTAGCTTAAAAATTTTTTTTTTAATTTTTTAAGAGAATCTTACTTTTTTTTTAATTTATTTGACACAGAGAGATCACAAGTAGGCAAAGAGGCAGGCAGAGAGAGAGAGAGAGAAGGAAGCAGGCTCCCTGCCCAGCAGAGAGCCCGATGCGGGACTCGATCCCAGGATCCTGAGATCATGACCTGAGCGGAAGGCAGAGACTTAACCCACTGAGCCACCCAGGTGCCCCTAGCTTAAAATTTTTAAAAAACCTTTTCAAGAGCTATTGGCTCTGCAAGCAATCTTTTGAGGGCTCTCCAATGATCCTCACCCCCAATGTAAAGCAGGAAGAAAATCTTTCTAAAGTTGATTTTCTGAAAGGCAGGACATTATATTTGCCAAATGCCATCACCCGGAGGTCTCAATATGACCAATATGAAATTATATATAGTTTTTGAATGGGACTAGAACATGTGATATTCCTAAACTTCATTCATTCATTCATCTATTCATCAGATATTTTCCATTCCTGATTTATACACCCATTGTGCTAGAAACAGGGGATGTATGGTGAATAGGACAGCCTTTACCAAAGCTGGGGTTTGAACCTTGGGTTTGAACCTTCCATTTACACTGTCATCACTTCTTTTTTTTTTTTTTTTTAAGATTTTATTTATTTATTTGACAGACAGATTACAAGTAGGTAAGAGAGGCAGGCAGGGAGAGAGAGGAGGAAGCAGGCTCTCTGCTCCACGGAGAGCCCGATGTGGGGCTTGATCCCAGGACTCTGGGATCATGACCTGAGCTGAAAGCAGAGGCTTTAACCCACTGAGCCACCCAGGCGCCCCTCTGTCATCACTTCTAAGAGCATATGGTCAAGGGCTACACAGCAGCTGCTGTTCTCTGCCTCCAAAAATCAAACAGGATATAAACCCTCCTTCCATTTTCAGACAGGGCCTTTTGCCTTCATATCCCCTCTGTGAGACCATTTACTCTGACATTTATTCACGCGTCTATTTATTCACTCAATCAACATTAATTAAAATGTATTAAGTGCCAAAGACCAATATAATATAGTATATAATATGTAAGCTCCAGGGCCAGGCAGACTAGACTTTTCTCCTTCTCAGCTATGCAAACCCTCCCTCCCCTGTAAAATGCAGCTTATAATAAGGCCTCCTTCAGGGACTCGTTAGGAGGATTTAATCGCACACAGAGCACCTAACACACTCAATAAAATGGTAGTTGTTACTATCATTGTTACTGTTATGTGCCATGCACGTAATCGGATGAATCAGGCAAATCGGATGAATTAGACAAAATTTACAAAGGGACCTTGAGGGACCGAACACCACATTTGTGGGGCAACAGCGGGGAGCACACTGTATCTGGCAAGCTTGATGTGTCCAGCAGCCTTGAAACCCTCCAGCGCGTAGCCACTTCATTTTTTTTTTGCCCGAGTGAACATTATACATAATTGATCACACTGCAGAAGCCGTACCTGAGAAAGCTGTTAGTTCAATAATTCACCTTGTCTGCCTGCATACAACAGACGTGACTCTCACGAGCTGGTTGGAGCATTCATCAGTCTGGAGATGCAGTGCTGAGCTGAGTGTTCTAACAGAAGAAGCCTGAGGATATCCCCGCCCTGGGAAGCGGGAAAGACCAGCCCTCCACACAGTGCTTCGGCCAAACAGGCCCACAGTGAACAGGCAGAAGCGACAGCTTTCAGGGGCAGGGAATGAACTTCTCCCCCCAGGATGGGACATGTGCTCTTGCAGCTCATGAGGATAAAACAGCAAATGACACTGCCCTGAGAAAGAACTGTTTGTTGCCTAAGGAAACTTGAAAGAGGATACCACTGTTCCAAGCGGGGCCTATGTAGCCATTTTGATGTGAAATAATATTGTAAATATAGATGAATGAAAGGATTCCACAGCTTTAAACTCTATCTTTGGGACAGATAGAATGGTCAAGGAAGAGGGGCGAAAACGGTTACATGAGAGAGAAAATAATCCCAGATGAATGACTTGAGAATGAGAGGAGAGTCTGGAAAGCATGGGCTGATATTCATTTGCCTCCCACCTTCGGTCAGTGGTTACCTCTGCAGAGGGCCATTCATTCATTCACCTAATCGTTTACTTGTTGACTAGGACAAGAATTACCAGAGTAATAGACCTTCAGCTCTAAACCTGACTGACAAGAGGTTAAACTCCTCTGATAATTGTGCTCATGTTCATAATACGCAGAGCAAGAAGGGCAAGTTAAGAAACTTCCCTCGCTCAGTGTGGCCTGAATATGGCCTGATGTACCACTTATTAGAGAAGTAATTTGAAGTCCAGAAATCAGGATGGCATCCCCAGGTGCTATAATCTAGGAAACCTGGATAATTATTTACAGGTGTTATTTACTTCTTCATTAATACAAATGCTGCCACTGGGATGCCTGGGTGGCTCAGTCAGTGAGTGTCTCAGGTCATGATCCTGAGGTTCTGGGATGGAGCCCCGCATCGGGCTCCCTGCTGAGCAGGAAGCCTGTTTCTCCTTCTGCCTGCCTCTCCCCCTGCTTGTCCGTGCTCTCTCTCTCTCTGACAAATAAATACATAAAATCTTTTAAGAAAATACTAATGCTACCGCTTATAAAGGGCCTGCTGCCAAGTCTTTTGCATATATTACTCCACTGAAGCCTCAAAATGACAAAACAAGATCGTTATTAAGATTATCCTCATTTTAGAGAAACTAAAGCACAGAGAGGTTAAGAAAAGCATCCAAAACCACACACATGTAAACGGTGGAGCCAAGATTTAAACCCAGACAGTCAACTTCCAGAGTGTATTAAACTGCCACTTTTGGAATCCGTGGGGCTTACAAAACTGTTCACACCTCCCTCCTACTCATGCAGCCCTGGCCATAGACCATTCTTCCTCGTTTTTCTCCTCGTCAGGCCTCATTACATTGATTCAGGATCCTGAGATGGGTTTGGGGAGCCCGTGTGTAAACTAATCCCATGTATTGTCCTTCTGTAAACAAACCCGATGATGACTTGGAGGTGGTGTGCCCGGAGGCAGGAAGGTGGGTTGTGAGCGTGAACTTCCCGTCAGCCGTTTGGCTCTGGGCTATTGGCTGGCTTCTTCCTTACCTTGGTGGGTTCTCACAAAAACCCCACAGTTGTTTTTTTACCATGAGCCTTCCTTTCCTTTCCAGGAAAGGCTATGCTTCTTATTTTTTTTCTCTTTAGATACTCAATATCCCTTGCCCCCACTTTTCTCTGACTGCTCTTACAACTTTGTGTGTTTTCCTTTGGTTTACAGTCTTTGCTTTTATTGCCCTCGAAATTCCTCAAGGGCTTCTAAAGGCTTTTTATGTTTCTTCCATCTTCTCAGGGTGCAGTGAAAGGCATATTTCATTCAGGTGGATCCAACATTGTACTTGGAAAAGAAACAATCCCTTCTGAGACTGTTTGACCAAAAAGAAAAAAATCAAAGTAAAATTTCTGGATGATAAAGGTAATACATATTCAGTATAGAAAAACTGGAAAACATAGGAAAGTAAATATAAAAGCTACCCATAATTCTTCCCTCTTGAGATTACTGCTTTTGGTTAATATGTTAATATTTTGATATATTTCCTGCCAGTCTCTTAAATACATTTTAACATAATCATGATTTTACAGTACATGAAATTTAGTAGCATGCTGTCTCATACTTAATATTATAATGTAAACATTTTTTCCCAAATCCATAAAAAATTATTAGAATAGTGCTTGCCAAAGCATGCCAAGGACCACTGGTCTCTAAAAATATCCCACATACAAAAAGTACAGGGACCATGGTCAAACACATTTGAGAGACTATGTGTGTGACATGGCTCCATCTTGGAGATGTATAGTGGCTTATTTAAATATCTGGAAAGCCGTACAGTAAGAAATCTGTTTCATTTTATTTACTCAGCAATTCCCAAAGACTTTAGAGCATGCATCCATGTTTTGGAGGAACAACTATTAAAGTCCCACTAAACTAGTGTTTTTTGAGACCAGATAAGGGTCCCGGGGATTGCTAATTGGGTGCCCCTGAACTTCTCACTGGAAATCAGTTGCTGTTAAATGCTTAGGCCCCAAAACTCTAAAAATCAGCCATTTTCATCAAACCCTACTGAAAAAGGGGAAGCCTAGGTGGTTCAGTAGGTTGAGCATCAGACTCTTGGTTTCAGTTCAGGTCATGATCTCATGGGTCGTGGGATCGAGCCCCAAGTTGGGCTCCACACTGGGTGTACAGTCTGCTTAAGATTCTCTCCCTCTGCCTCTCCTCCCACTCGTGCACATGCGTGTGTGCTATCTCTCTAATAAATAAATAAATCCTTTAAAAAAAACTGCAGAAAAATCTAGTCACAGTTAAAAGAAGAGATGTCAGAACATATACTTTTCCAGATTCAGGTCAAATTCCTAAAGAAGCGAAACCGAACTAACTCATTAACCCGCTTCAGTTTGTACTAGACAGTTGCACACGGCCAGGCCTCTGGTGGAGCCCTGGTTGTTTTGTTTCTCATTTCACGGTCTTCACACTCCTGTTCAGCACATGTTGTTGTACCCATTTTATGGGTGAGGAAACTGAAGTTGAGCAAGTGTGTGAGACCAACTCAAGGGCATGGGACTTGGGTCTGACAGCACACTCCCCACAGCACTGCAGCTGGCTCCAGCCAGTCTTTCCCCAGCAGCCAGTAATAGATACATGAGTTTCCCCTGGGGGGGGGGGCGGGGAACGGGTGGTCTGGAGCTAAAAGCTTTCATTCTAAAACCATTAGCCATCTTCTCAGTCATTTCATTATGGCCCAGCACAGATTGAATCTTTCTCATTCTTATCATCTAGCAGCATCTTCCTCTGAATGCGCCTCATGTTCCTGCATGTTTGGATTATAAGCTAAATCTTCCTTTCAGTCTCAAACGTTAAAAACACTTCACTTAATGTATTAGATTTCAGCCCTTTTTGGTACATTAGAAGATGTTAGGGACGCAAAATCGGGAATCCATTTTAAGATAGAATACGAGTGGCGTATCACAGACCATCTTCCCTTTAAAGAAGAGGAACTAGAAACAGAGTTTTCATGCTCTGTGGGTTTCATGAGGGAAGGATGAAGAAAAGGAAATGAGAATTCATTGAACTATCCCAAGTCAAATGCTTTACATATGTTATCTTATTTAATCTTTAAATCCATATATGAGATGGTTACCATTAACCCATTGTACAGATGGGGAAACTGAGAGTCTCTGAAGACACTACTTATCTAGGCTCATGCATTTAGGGAAGAGTCCATCCAAGAGCCATACCAAGATCTTCCTGAATTTAAAGCCGTATGGTGGCTTTCACATCCATCTGCCACTTGCAAGAGAAATGACTCCAGATTCAGCCCCTGGCTAAGGAAAATTTACTTGAGCCCCAATCCTGGAGCAATGGGATTGATGGGCAGAGAAGCAAGGTAGGAACTCTGTTACAAGGCCTGGGACAATGCTGTGGGCTGCATTGGAGGAAGCAGGTAAGTGTTCAGGGAGGTCCAATGTCAGAGGAAGATCAGCAGATCTAAAGCCTGAGATTCTTATGATCTTTGAGTACAACATGGGACCGGCCTGCAAGAACCCAAGCAAAGCCAACAAACTGGAAACAGAAGTGCTATAAGCATGAAAAGGCCTGGGAAGCAATGCAATCAAATATTAAAGTCCCAAATAATAGAGTAAGAGAACCCATGTAGTGATGAGATTGTGGGGGTAAATCAGAAGGAATGGATTCCTAGCCATGAGCTACATAATTAAATCTTGGATTTCAAGACAGGCTGAAACTGAGGATGTTATTTTATTGATTTCTGCTTGTTCTTGTTGTTATTTTTTGATGCATTTATGAAGAAATATCTTAGCTATTTTGTATGTTAAATTCCAGTTTTGTTTACCTTTGATAACCATTAATGAATCCAATACACAAGGCAACTCATAAAAATAATTGAGCTGCAATTCATCACCTCCCCCTTCTTTTGTGTCTGGAAAAAAATGTCCACATGGCAAGACCTGTAGTTATAACAGCTGCTCTTATGACCAGGGGTTGGCCTGGTTATGACAGGGTTTACTATAGGAGAGATGTTATTGGCTAAGACTCAAGTTGCCCTCTCTACCTCTCAGGACAGTTACAGCTAATCTGGACCAATAAATTCTAGAATACAACTTCCGTTCACCTAGCCAGTGAGACAGAAACAAACAAATGGCGGGAAGAGGGGCATCCATCAACTCTGAAAAGGGACAAATTCTGTTCTTAATAGGGTTGTACTCCAGGACCTCCCTCACCCCCTAGTCAAGCATGCTTACCTATTATTAATGTTTTTGAGTTAAAATGCAACTTCCCCTCGCCCCAAGCAGAGAGTACTTCCTGTTAGGGTCAATGTGGCATTAAGCATCTGTTACTTTGGACCATTCATTGGTGTGCTGGCTGGAGGGAGAGGAGAGTCAACGGGGAGCTTATGCTGAGGAAGGTGGAAAGGTGTCAGTCTGAAAACCAACTCCCGTAGCGTGGTAGTAGTAGTCTGATGCATGGTGTTGAGAAGGATTCTAAGGCTCACTAGAAAAGAATTGCTCCATTAACCATGTCCACCATAAGTGCTAGAAGTAGGAATGGTGCCAGAGCGTAAGTGTCATAACAAAACTCATGAGCCCTCTGCTCTTCTTGGCTATCTGGAATACAGTGCTGGTGGGACAAGCCCAATGATGATCCACGCATGTCAGAAAAGGAGGAAGTTTGGGAGAAATATGCATCCTTACTGCTTTGAAAGTCACAGTCAACCTCGTTCCTGAAGACCCCCCACATGGCAGAACAGCAAGCTGAAGTCACGTCCCAGTAAAGAATGGCACTGAGCTGATGGAGACAGCCATGTGCAAATCTCAGTGAGGGCCTGCTCCCCAGGACAGACATGAGGGACGATGGGCTGTAGCCCAGAGCTGTGATTCTCTGACTGGCCTCTCACCTGGTTCTCACTGAGCTGCTGGAGTCCTCAGAAGAGAGAGCTATAAGGGGGAGGAGAGCCAGAGAAGAATTTGGACATGAAAAGACACGGGTAGTGCTGCTTTGTGGTTCTAAGAGTGTGACACTCTTGTTGATGACAGAAGTTCTTCCTACTCTCCCCCTATGGGGCCTTTGGACTGGGAAAGAGAACCAACTAGGTCTCCCAGAACAGAGAGGAGAGAAGCATCACAGTAGCAGGAATGGCCATACCCAGACCTGTCAAGATGCACATGGTCTCCATGGCAACTGGTAGTCAGAAAGCCACAAAGTGGAAGATCACAGTGAGGCAGTTACTCTCGGAAGTCTCTCCTCTGAGGCAGAGAAACAGGTTTGGAAGGCTCTTTCAGGATCTTCCAGCAGGAGTAAGTCAGGGAACTGGTATCTGTGACTACCATTGGTGATTTTGTTGTGCCCCAGGGCCATGGACCTGGAAATCTCTGCTTCCCAGCATCTCTGTCACCAAAACCCCGGGTGGAGCACTGCTGTGTTTCCTGCCCTGTCTGCTGCTCTGGGGCCAAGCCTGTACTCAGCCTAGACTGCTCCATTCCCCCCTAGATGTCTAGAAGGGCCCCTCATAGTTTTCTATTTCTCCCTTTCCCAAAAACCCTTGCCTGAGGTGTCTGACCAAGGGAGTCAGCATGTCCCTCTTAAACTAGTGGGAGGAAGGAAAATACTTCACAGAGCTGATTAGGAGCAGAGCAAATGATTCTGTGGAAACATTTAATTCATTCTTGGCAAGCCAGGCGATCAGTTTGGAAAAACAGAGCTGCTATGTGAACATCCAGCAGCAAGAGCCACATTTTACTGTTCTCCTCCGGAAGCCTATTCATTGAGCCACTGAAAAAAGAAAACAAGAACTAAAGAAAGGTAAAGCCCCGTTCTCTTTGGCAATCTGGAAGTAATGACAAGCGCTGTGAGTAACTAGTGTTAGCAGGACTGGCACAGCAGGGAGAAAGCTGGCTCCAGACCTGTGGCCTGGGTAAGCAATCAGCCTCTGGCCAAGCAGCGTGAGTCCTACCCCAGGGGCTGAGGGTCGCCCTGTCTCCAGCCTGGCCTGGGAGAATTCTGAGCATTGACCCTTTTGGGTGAGTCTCTGGGGCTCTTTCTTCCTATACATGAACATGATCTCTTCACTCTAGAGAACAAACTGATGGTTACCAGAGGGGAGAAAGGTGGAGGGGGGGAATGGGTGAAATAGGTGAAGGAGACTAAAAGCACACTTATCATGATGAGCACAGAGTAATGTATGGAATTATTGAATCACTATATTGTACACCTGAAACTAATATAACACTGTGTATTAACCACACTGGAATTAAAATTAAAAAAATGATTTTAGCTCCAAATGAAAGACTGATAACTATGGGAGTTCCTTGCTTCCCTGTCCTGCATGAAGGGAAGGTGGAATTGATTTATTCACCACTCATATGTCATTGCATTAAGAACAGCATTGTCTGGTGTCCGAAATACTTGTGAATACCACTGCTGGTAGACCTGGTGGTCTGAATCCAACATGGGACATTCCGAAGGCTTAACAGAATTAGCAGACTCTCGGTCTGAGGGACCCATCTCCTCACTTCCAAGGGCTGGCTCTGTGAAGGAATCAAAGCTCCCTTTCCTGCCAAGATCTGGTGCATGGAATCAACCCAGCCTTCCAGAAGGCCACTACCAACTGAAGGGAGGGCCACGTGACCGGAAACATGTCCCCTCCCTGTCTCCACCCCCACAGGAGCTTTGCATTGCTCCTGCCACTTTGCATGGCTTCATCTGGTAAGAAGTGAGTGGCAGGCTCAAGGTCAGGCAGCCTGACAGGGGCAGAACCCATGGCAGCATCCCAGACACTGACCATGTCCACACTGGCCTTGAAGGAGACCACCAGCCCACTCCAGCTCACCAACCATTATCTAGCCCTCATACTATCCAGACTGTTGGCTTCCGCTATGGTCCTTCTGGACTGCTGCCCTCAGCCACGCCCCCTGCTTCCAAAGGAGACACACATGATGCAATGGTTGTCCTGGTTCTGACAGCTACCAACACAGAGGGGAGCAGAGGGAGGAAGATGGGAGGAGAGGGAGCTACCATGTGTGAACTAGGGAGACCAAGTCCCATTAGAGACCGACACATACCAGGTGCAAGATGGGCATATGTCACTTTAGGAGAAAGATATATCCATGTATTTATTCTTTTATTTTTTTGCTGCACTCCCAGGTTTGAGCCCCTGTCGTGTATGTTAAAACTGTGATTGAGCACACAAAAATAGAAAGAAGTGGCCCTGTTATGGAGGATTCACTCTAAAAGAAGAGATGCACTGCCCAGCCCTACACGAAATTCCCTCCTTCCTTCTGGGTCAGTCTCTGGAGACCGGCCATCCCACACAAACCCCTCCTCCATCTCTGGAGCAGCCAGCTTCCAGTTTACCTCTCAGGAGTTGGGCACTGGTGTGGAACATGGGTGCGTTGGCCAAGACCGCTTGTGGCTACAAAGGCTAGTGTGTGGGTTTCATTGCTGATTCTACAGGAAGGCTGCTGGGGAAGAAAAGCTATATGGCAACAGGGATGGTAGAGGGCCAGTTACCAGTAATTTCTCTGTCTTAGTCACTGTTTGGTGCTTCCCAGCCTCTCCTGCAAGTAGCCCACCGGGAAGGTTCCCCACCCTAGATGGATGGTTTTCCACCAAGTGGCTTTGCTTTCTGAACCTTATTACCTCCCTACCCCCACCTCCTTAAGGCTACTTGTCCTCTCCTCCGCTGTAGGCAAGAAAAGCCCTGCTCCCCACCCCAGCGGCCAGCACCCAGCCCGGGTCGGATCCTTATTTCTACAGAAGTAAAGAGCTTGGAAGAGGTTGATTGGTAAGGGCCAACGAGAGGATTCAACCAGCCAGCTAGTAAGTGGCAATGAGATGATGAGAGACAGAAAGAGAAAGACGGGAGGGAAGCCAAGAAGAAAAGTGAGAGATTCCCAAAGAAAGCGTTGCTATTTGGCGAGCTTGTCTGGAGCCAACCCCTCTGCTTCATCACTTCCTTTCCCATAAAAGGTATGGAAAGCACTACCTCCTGTTTCTGATCTCCTGTGAGACTGAGCTAATGAAACAGAGAAGTGATGCAGGCTGTGGGAGGCCGGTGGTGGGAGAAGGGGAGGGGGGGTTGCGTGGAGCAGGGAGGAGGAAGAACACGTGAGGACAGAGGCCCTTTATAATGAAGCCTGGAGGATAGAGCACTTGCCATAAATTAGTTTCCATCAAAACAGCCTTGTGTGTAAAGGATAATGTGATTTCCTCATTAGTGGTTTTGTCTGCGATAATTAAGCCCCCGCATTTCGATTCCAGATAACGATCCCTAACTTGACATCCCCCATTCAGCTTAAGGATGGAGAAGTAGGATTTGGGGAAGGGCAAGAGGGGGACGGAAGAAGAACTGAATTAACACTACGTTTTCTGCGGATGGCTGCGATGACAGCCGTGGGGCTGATGGAGGGCTACGGCGGACAGGAGCACCTTCCCTGTGGAGCAAGCGGGCTCCAAGGACAATGGTGTGGAGGGGCTTCAGTCTCCCAGGCAAAAGGCTTAAGCCCCCAGCTCCAAGGGACGTTTGGTGACCCCGTCAACCCACAGCATGTACATAGATAATGGAGATATCAGAGAATTTCCCAGAGGGCTCTGGCTCGCTCCAGGTCAACTTGCTGAGAATTCCAGCTCTAGCCTTTAAACTCTCAATACCTCTCCACTGTCCCAGCTCCCACGCTGCTGCTCTCACTCTGCGGGATGAGGCCCAGACCTTCCTCCCTGGTTCCCCTACATTCACATATTCCACAATCTGATGGAGGCACGAAGATAATACCAACCCGGCCACAGAGTATCTTCCTGTTCACATGCCACCTGGGTGCCATCCCTCTTTTTAGGACTCGTTTGACAATTTTTAACTCCCAGGGCACCACTCACAAACTCTGTATAACTTTTTATGTGGGATAAATGTTATCTTTGTTTTCTAATTTCTCTCCTACTGAAACCAACCCAAGGGCTTATCGTTTC
This sequence comes from Mellivora capensis, assembly GCA_004024625.1. Classification (NCBI taxonomy): domain Eukaryota; kingdom Metazoa; phylum Chordata; class Mammalia; order Carnivora; family Mustelidae; genus Mellivora; species Mellivora capensis. The sequence continues at coordinate 41,503 of PISX010008999.1, forward strand.
ACGCCCATGAGATCCTTTGAAGAGTTTTCCTGAGTAAAAAAGGCCATCTTCTAAGAGTTAAGAGTGCCTGCCTTGGAGTTCAGGACAGCCATCTTTTCCCTACTTTGGATATTTTCTAACGACCCATTCTAGTTCACTAATCCTGTTTTCCATCATGTCTACCTGCTTCTACCTTAGAGTTCATAATTTTAGATATTGATCTCCTTCAGCTCTAGAATGTTCAGTTTAATTTTTTCAAATAATTTTCATTACTCTGATAAACTTTTCAAGTTTTTCTATTTTAAATGTAGAGTGCCAAAGAGTGCCTTTTTGTCAGAAAAGGTGGGGGAGGATGCTGATCATTTTATTCTAGTCATAAACTGAGACGAATCTGGGCTACTTTGCAAGTTTTGTTAGGCTTTAGTCTACTTCTGATTCACCCTTGTTTCTAAGGTACATCTCTTCAAAGCCTTCTTTTTTTTTTTAAACCTTTTTTGTTTTTTTAGTGAGAAAGAGAGAAAGTAGGAGCAAGCAGGGGAAGCGGGGGGCAGAGGGAGAGGGGAGAAGTCCAAGCAATTCAGCGCAGAGCCCAACATGGGGCCCAATCCCACAACCCTGAGATTATGAACTGAGTCAGATGCTTAACCCACTGAGCCACCCAGGCACCCAGGGCTTTTAACTGAGTCTAGTGTGCTTATGTCAGTGACTCTTAAACTTGACTGTTTTCTTTGAACAACAAGACTACTCTTCAGATGTTTTTATCTTATCTCTAACTTTTCATTCCAGCCACAAAGACCATAAAAAGCCCCAGTCATTTGCCTGTCATCCATTTTTCCCTTTCTCTGCTTGAGCCTAGCTGGATGGTCAGCCTCTTGTTCTTGCCCACAATCTGGCAAATGGTCACAGGCCAAAAGTAGCAACAAACTCTTGGCGGTTCTGACCTCTCCAGCCTCAACCGTTCAACCATTCAGTCCTCATTGCTTCAGCAGATCCCCACTACCTTTAAACTAATTATTCTTATATATATAAATATATATATATATATATACACACACACATATATATATACACTTTATTATATATTGATACTGAGATCAATATATATATTATATATATAATATATATAGATAGATCTATCTATATATTATATATATTTTTTATTTATTCATTTGACAGAGACAGAGAGAGAGAGAGATCACAAGCAGGCAGAGCAGCAGGCAGAGAGAGAGGGGGAAGCAGGCTCCCCGCTGAGCAGAGAGCCTGACAGAGGGCTCGATTCCAAGACCCCAATATCATGACTTGAGCCGAAGGCAGACACTTAACCCACTAAGCCACACAGGAGCCCCTATTCTTATATTTTATCCTGATTTTTTTTACTTGTCCTTAGCAGAAAAAAAATGGTCTTGCCCCCACCATCCCATTTTACATATAAGCAACATTTCAGTCATTTATTTTTATTACCATTTTCTTTTTCTTCCTGTTATATTTGTCACCTGAGTTTTTCCAAATTATGTAGCATATCAGGAACACATCCATCTATTTATTATCCAAGTAATAATATGAGAAACCAGGCTACATGCCTAAAGATAATCTGACCTAGTCTTGAATGGGAATGTTCACAATCAATAGAGACTATGGAAATTTTTGTCCAAACAAAGAAACTGTAAAGTTTTGAAATTATAGTTTCTCTTTAAAAATGTAAAGAGTTAAGATCAAATTCTTAGGCCAATATCTGATGCATTATTTCAGAGCCTCCCTTCTTCTTATATATCTGTAGCTGTCTACCTCGCACCAGCCATTTCTAGAAGTTGAAATCTTTGCTAACGTATGAAAATAATGCAGCATTAGTAAGGAAAAAGGGGTTTTCTGTGAAGAAATTATCTTCTTTTTCTGCAACAAACTTCAAGGATCATATCATGTTCCCTTACACCCATTTTACAGACGAAAAGTGAAATTCAGAAAACTCATGTCATTTGTCCAAGATCAAATAACCAGTAAATGGTGGAGTGAATAAGGGGTCTATCTAATTTTAGTACCTGACAACACATGCAAATCCAGATAAAGTGACCAGCATCATCTCTGCACTAGTTTCTCAGGGTGGTAGTGCAGGGGAGAGGTGAGCTGGATAGGCTTATTTATTTTCTGGAACCATCTGTTTTCTCATTTCTCCTAACACTGAAACCTATCTGCATGCCTCAAGCATTCCAAATGTGGATTTCCTAGAGGTCTTCTTCTCCCTACATACAACACAGTTGGTAGGACTGTGAGAAAATAAGCCCCCATGCAATAGACAAAGAGAGGCAGCATCTTGTAGGTACAGGGGAGTCAGAAGTCATACCAGAGGGAATGCACATTTATTGCGAACACATTTTGGTTAGGTGACCCATCTAACAACCAAGGGCTCTGGAGTGGCACAGCAAGAAATGGACCGGTTACCAGCCTGCTTCGGTCCTATGAGACACCCAGAAAAAGTAGATGAAGAAGGAAAAAACAAAAAACAAAAAACACTCTGTTCCTATGGTGGGAGGAATAAAATCTCTGATAGGAGAAACTCCAACCATTCCCTTCCTTGACCATGGCATGGAGATTTCCTGAGAAGCAGTAGCCCACATCTTGTCAGAGATGGACACGAGGCAGTTTGCTGTCATTTTTAACATTTATAGATTTGCGCTGTCTGAATTAGGTCAATGGTTGATGTCTATAATAGTAATAGCATTAATATCTCCCAATTTTGGAGGAATAACATGTGCTGGCCACTATACGAAGCAACTCGCATAAATTTTAAATCTATCTTCCCAGTGGGATTAGAGAGCATTACTTCCATTACATGAAATGGAAAAACAGGCTCAAAGGAAAGCTACTTGCCCAAAGTCACATAGCTCCTAAAATCCAAATGATGGAGTCTATGGCTTCATAGTACATACACTCTTAAATTCTCATGTTCTACCTTTCTAGTTAGGCTTTTCATAATCCTCTGTATATAGGAGGAGGCTTACAAAAGGTGAGCTGCTCATTTTTGAAATTGTCTACACATTGATGAGGTTTGTTTGAGCTGATTTTTGAAATCTGTGCAACTTTTGCTAATGTCTTTACCACTTAGAAAAATCACCTCTGATCTCTTCTTTCATTGAGTAATATGAAAAGCCAATTCCTCCTGGCTAAATTTTCCAATGACTTGACCACTGCAAAGTCACACTCAAAAGCTCTCTTGCCTAGGATTTTTGGAACCACTCTATATGACCGGCCTTAAAGGCCTATCTCATGGAATAAAGTCATGTGCTGGATATGACCTGGTACCTCAGTGGTAGAGAAATGAGCAACACACAGTCCTGGGGTCTGTGGAGCTCTAATTCATTAATTAAACTGCAGAATGATATATCTGTATTAGAGAAATTTGTTGGTGCAGTTGGGAGTAGAGGAAAAACAGTACCAATGTCCAAATCAGGAAATGAGAGAAGCCTTCCTTAAAGGAATGTTTTAGAATTCACCTTCCAGCCCATCCGCAGGACTCAGATAGTTGGTATTAAACTTTCTTCACTGTTTCATGGGTAGAAGAGACAGAGTTCCCTTTACCTATCTGGCAAGATCAGACCCAATAATAGGCATCAACGTGTCCATCTGTTGAGATATTAAAAGTCCCAGAAGAACCTCTCTCCCTCTAAATATTTGCCAGTATAGCTTCATCTACTTACCACGTGGATTTTATTCCACACTAATATATAAACACTCTAGGAGAGATAAGAAATGATATCTTTTCCCCCCAGAAACTGGCAATCCTCGTGAAGAATATGAGAAAGATCTGTGCTATATTAAATACTAACACTCAGTTCAATTGATCTTATTATAATCCTTCCATTTAATTTTTGTAGGATTCTAGGTTTGCCATATCCCCAATCAGATCCTCATTTTCCTCACTGGAGACAAAGAAACACAGCTGCACAGCTCCTCTAGTTAATTCTTTTCAATTTTTTTTAAAGAGAGAGGGGGGGCCCACGCATGTACTAGAGAGCTGGGAGGGGGCAGGGGGGATGGAGGGAGAGGGAGAGAGAGTCTCGAGCAGGCTCTGTGCCTAGTGCAGAGCCAGAGGCAGGGCTCCATCTCACAACCCTGAGATCATGAGTTAGGTGGAAATCAAGAGTTAGATGCTTAACAGACTCAGCCACCCAGTCCCTCCTCTACTTGATTCTTGATGAGGATCAGAGAGAAACAAAGGCTATGAAAGGCTCCCCAGGGCAGTTATCATCAGGCAGGAAGAGTAGACTCAGGATGGAGTCAAATCAGGGATGCCGCTGGAGGCAAGAATTTATAGAGAGGAGATCATACAGTCCCCTTACCTCATTATAGAAATGACAATAATGTCCTTTGTAGCATATCTGTATTTCTGAGGCAACCTATACTTCCCAAGGCACCTGGGACCCCCATCCCATCCTCAATCTGCAGCCAAGGGTTAATTAGACTAGGAATGAGACTTGACCCCATGGTGGCAGGAGCAATCAAAAATATTTCTGGAATAATTAGATTCTGCTCTTGGAGATCTGAAAGAGAAGTTGAAAGATTGAGTCAGAAGAAACGGACTCCCTAATGTCAAAAGGTAGATTGAGGTCAAATAAGGCTACACTGATTAGGATCTCTGCAGGAAAACAGATGGCATATTCAAATCAACTATTTTGAGGACAGTTTTTAAAATGGGCTACTTATAAAGGTGTGGGTGGAGGTAGGAAACCACAAGGAGTAATTCAGTATCTCAGGTCTAGTCTTTGCAGACACAATCACCAATAAATGTAAGAAAGAACAATAGAGGGGCAGTTACTAGAATCTAGAAAGAGTTGTGTGGGCACAGCCTTGTGACCTTCTTTGGTTGGTGGACAGAAGAACTGAGAAGTAAGTACCAGACCTTATTCTGTTTATTCTCCCTAGACTTTGGCCAGTCCTACTAGTAGCCAAACCCAGTCTAAAGCCATATAGAAAGGGAATCCTTCAATGTAGACTTCTGGAGAAGAAATAGGATGAGAAATAATAAGAATGCATGTAGAAGGCAAATGGAGTGCAAGACTAATTAAAAGTAGCCAATTGGCTAAGAATAGCAGAAGAGACAGAGATGCAGAGTTGCCCTAACAGACCATGCAGCCAATGAGACAATAGCTTCAGTTGCTGTTTCCAGATTATATGCTTCCTGTACCTGCAGATCCCTTCTACTGGCTCTGACTTAAGTGAGTAATAATGGTTCAGTCAAGCACTATTAACCAATGCTCTACTCCCTGTGGTAGGTGGTTTCAGACAGTGCTCCCAATGATCCCTGACCCTTCTTGTAACACTTTTCCCTGAGATGTGGACTAGGCCTTGGTGACTTGCTTCTAACACAGAGAATACAGCAAAATTGATGGGATCCCAGTTTTGACCCAAGATCAGTTAGGAATCATAGAATTCTAAACCCACCAGGCTGTAATGAGATGCCTCACTCCTCTGCTTGGGTGGTGTTAGAGAACCAAGAGATTCCTACCCACTAATGCTAATAAGAAGCACCCCTCCAGTGTTAGTGGAGGCCATGTGGGGAGCAATAACAAGGGGCCTCTTCTCTGAGCTTGGTGGTGTCAGCAGAGGTCTAGTGGGTAGCCTGAATTTTCACTCCTTCCCAAAGCAGCCATGAGCTGCCCCTGGGGGGCAGGGTGGCAAACGGAGACCATGCCTCCCCCCACCCATTGGCAGGACCAAGAGAACTCTGTCAGTGCAATGTTTGTGGGAGCCATCTGTTAGGGACTAAATCATGTCCCATGTCCGTTCATACATTGAAGGTCTAACCCCCGCATCCCCTAGACCAACATCTATTTTTCCTTGTTTTGTCTCTGATTCTATTGACGCAGGGTCAGGTGGAGTATGGCTGGGAAAGTGGCAGGAAAGCTACAGCAAAAGTGACAGAAGTCTTTTTTTACATAACTAATGCTATTTGTAGTTTACTTTCAGCTGTGGAGGCATAGCAAGTATCCAAATTGCAGCTCTTTCTCATGGAGCACATCAGTGGATTTGGTAGAGAACCACCCTCTGATCCCATCCTAACAAGGACTCTGCACAGCACACCTCCCTGGCTGACCCCTTCCATGTCCCCTCAGCTCCTTCTCTGAAGCACTATACCCGTATAAGCCCCATGTCCTGGGTCCAGCTCGAAAATGACCAACTAGGGCTTTCATTGTAAAGCATAGCCTATTTATTCTCAAACTGGAAGGGGCAATTAGGAAGGCAGATTACGTCTCTGATGTCTTCCGTTTGGACTCCCTGCTCCCTCCCTTGCTAACATCTGTGTTCCCATATCCCATTGGTCTGGAACTTGCTACCTGTGTTTTGGTTCTCTGAGTAAGGGGATGGGTTAACCCAACTGTCTTCAGGTTCCATGGCAATGTCTGTTGATCTCTCAATCCTCCTCACCTTCCTCCTCCTTCAGGTAACAAACAGGATGCTTGAACTCAGTAGAATATCTACTTCCTGTGGACCATACTGCTGGGGCTTCACAGTGGCTAGGGAAGTCATGTGACTCCAATGGACTTTCTAATTTCTGGCTTTGACATTTATTAGCTGCATATATTTGGGCAGCTCATCCCACATTTCTAACCCTCATTGTGCTCATCTGTAAGAAGTGAGGGCTCTCTCAAATGCAAGATGCACATACTATGGTTCCAAGAATGCTAATATCCTGTTAGAAGCTTCCAGATCACAGTCCTGGGTTCACACCCATTGAAGTAGTAATGGTCTCTGGCAAACAAAAACTGACTCCTGTAACTAGAATTTTCAGTTTACTCTGATAAGGACTTTGGTTTCTCTGTGCTTCTCCTGACACAGGCCTTCCAGAGAAAATACAATGGAGAGAAAGCCCAGGGCATCTAGGGATTCCTGGCTATCTGCTCCCTCACTCTATAGACTTTCATCTGGTTCCATGGAAGGATTTTGTCCTCCTATCATCTACGTCTACATTTAAACACATTTCTGTTTTAAACATCCTCAGACCTGTGGGAGCTTTTTCTAAAAGAAGTGAGTGGTAAACTCCCCCATATCTTCTGTGTGTGTGTGTGTGTGTGTGTGCGCGCGTGTACATTTATGAATAAAGGTAGAAAAAAATCACTCTGCCTACTAGGGATTTATCTCTTGAAAATGACAGTAGACTTCCTCAGACTTAAAAACATCTAATTTGTAAGTGGTCTATTTTTATAAAGGGCAGAGAAGGGGTGGTGGGGGGAAGTATACAATCTCATTAAAATTCTCATGACAGTCTAATGAGGATGGATTGTCTTCATTTTACAGTTGATGAAACAGGAGTTCAGAAAGATTAAGCAACTTTTTCAAGGTCACACTACATGTTAATAGGGAACCTGGAATATAAAGCTAACTTTCACTAACCGCAAATCCCATGATTTTGGTGCTGGCTACAGGAAGCCCGCTGATGCCACTGAAAATACACAGGGGTGCTTTGAGTAGGAGAAAGAAAACAAAACAAAAAACAAAGACTCTCCAAAGTTTTAGAGACAGAAAAGGATGGGAACAGCTAAGCAATGACCACAAAACCAGAAGAGACCAGACCCTGAGGACAATCTCCCAGGGAAGGCAAATAGGCTTCTGGTATTCCCTCCTACCTCTACCCCAAGCCCTTGCATGAGGCTCTGCAACTTGTATGTCACATGAGAGAAACATATAAGCAGCTGCAGGAACAGCATTCTGGGAAGGGGAAACAGCAAGTGGAAAAGCCTGGAAGTGGGAAGAACTGGGCACCTGGAGACATCAGAGAGGTCTGTGGAGAGCTGAGTATCTAGAGCAGAGTGAGAGGGGGAGAGGAGTCCAAGAAGGAATTGATGGGATCAGAATGGGAGCCAAGAGTCAAAACATACAGGCTTCTGTACATCCGAGGAAGAATTCAGGATTTTATTCCAGCTGAGACAAGTAGTTGCTGGATTTTGAAAGGAGGCAGACCATGCTATGATAGAGATGTTAAAAGTTTACTCTGGCCCCTACCTTCGGGGTACATTGGGTGGTGGGTGGGGGTAGAGAATGAGGTGGGGTGGGGAGTGGGGTGTGGGGAGAAGAGAAATGAGCGTAGGAATGGGACTGCACTACTGGGTATTTACCCTAAAGATACAAATGTAGTGATCCAAAGGGGCACGTGCACCCAAATGTTTATAGCAGTGATGCCACAATAGCCAAACCATGTAAAGAACCTAGATGTCCTTTAACAGATGAATGGATAAAGATGTGAGATAGATATATATATATATATATATATATATATATATATATATATGAAAAAGAATACTATGCAGCCATCAAAAAGATGAAATCTTGCCATTTGCCATGACATGGTTGGTCATGGAGGGAAGGGAGGGAAAAAATGAAACAAGATGGGATGGGGGAGGGAGACAAACCTTAAGAGACTCTTAATTTCAGGAAACAAACTGAGAGTTGCTGGGGTGTGGGGTGGGAGGGATAGGGTGGCTGGGTGATGGACATTGGGGAGGGTATGTGCTATGGTAAGCACTGTGAATTGTGTAAGACTGATGAATCACAGACCTGTACCCCTGCACAAATAATGCATTATAGGTTAATTTTTAAAAAGAATAATTAAAAAGAAAAGTACAGTTGACAAGAATTACTAATGAGTGGAATATGAGGTGCAGACAGGATGGTGTCAAGGATGGCTCCCAGCTATTGTGCTCTTCATAACCTCTCCACCTCCTTTTTGTTCTGGCAACTGCTATGGCAACTACCTGCCGGGGCAGGGGGGACAGGGGGGACAGGAGGGACAGAGGGGAGAAGGGGTGGGGGGCAGTGCGCAGCCTGGCGGCGTCTCTGGCCTCCCTGCACTTTGCATCTCCTGCCCTTTCTGCCCCAGGCATTCCGGGACCTGTGTAAGCCAGAAGATCCCAGACGTTCACACCACGGGGGCAACTTCTGACCTTGACCGGCGGTGGTTGGGAACGCGTGGCTAACACGCCCCCTCTCCGGAGAGAACCCGCCAGAAGCTGAGCCCCTGGAGCCCACAGTAGTAAGCAGCCCAGTCATACTCCCTCCGGCGGGATTTCCCTCTTTCCATTTGACTCTCCCCAATCTTTCACTACTGTTCCCTGGGTTTCCGTCCCAAAATACACGTCCCCCAAGCGCGCCCTTGCGCCAGGCTCTGCACCTGGCGGCGGCCTCCGTTTCCGGAAGTGAGAGAAGGCGGGAGAGCCCCGAGAGGAGAACGGATGTGGAGCTGGGCCGAGCTGTGAAGCGCCCGCTAGACTTCCAGGGGCAGGTGGCGAGCGGGCGGCTGGACAGCTTGAGTCTGGAAGCGGGAGCACCGCGGGCGGAGGACACGGGGCTACTTGTCTTCAATGGTCCCAGTGCCCGGGGGTGGCCGGTGCCCCCATGTTCACGGACTCACCTAGAGGACGCGTCTCCATCTCCCACTGCTCCCAGGCCGGTGACTCTTTCCCTGGCCCTGGCAGGGCAGCAGGAGAAGACGACAGCATGTCCTGTGTTGGGACGCCAGCCCTCCGCGCCCTCCTCTGGAGTCGGCTGCCGACGCGGCGTCCTCACGCAGAGGAGCGCTCACGCTTGAACGAAAGCCTGTCGTCGAACGTCAGCGCGGCGACCGCGTCGGGTGCGATTCTCTCCCCTCCGGTAAGAGCCCCTGGAGGTTTCACGGCAGGAGGACAGGGAGTGAGACGAGGGTCCGCTGCGGGAGGAGGAGAGGAGCAGCAGCTGTGTTCCCAGGAGCACCTGTGACAGTCCGGCCCCCAGCCCGAGCCTGGCTCACACAGACGCTGCAAAGACAGGACCTGGCTTTTGTTTTCACTTCCATTTAATTTGCCCGAATGAAGACTGCCTGAATGAAGAGCAGTTTATACGTTCCCCTGGGCTTCAGGGATGCTGTCCCTGGCACAGTTGCCGCCCCCATTTGGAAACTTCACCCGTAAAAGCATCAGACTCGCCTGCATAGTATGTGGAAATCTGCAGTGTCATCCCTTGTGCAAGGGATAAAAATTCAACCCAGGGTACCAGTTTTAATAAGGCTTAATTAGACCAATTTGAAGTAAGCTGAGGTTTCCACTTTGCAATTTGACAAGCAGCTTGAGCTGCCTTGCTACGTTTTTATGTTCAGGAATTTCTGTATCTCAAAAGGGCGAATGGATCATAAAATTCTCTCCAAAAGACTCCTAAAGGAGTAGTGAATTTCTTTCATTGTGTGTGTGTGTGTGTGTGTGTGTGTGTGTGTTTTAGAATGTCTTTATTTATGATTAAAGGGTGATCTTGGGTAAAGGTGGAGTCCAACCCATCACTGAGGTCCAGGCGGGCAGATCAAACTGGTCCCCCTCTCGTGAAACTCTTGCCACTAGCTCATGGCCCTCTTTTCAACAGTCAGGGAAAGACTTCACAGTCCCCAGTACAGCACACAAACAACAACTCAAATTCACTTGGATTTCCCTTGAGAGAGAAGCCTAGGGATGGCAAATAAATTTTATATATTATCCTTGGATTGATTGGATGACATTATCTTTAAGACATGCCACAAAGTTGATTTTACAGAGTTGTGCTTTGATGCCATACCCTTAGAAGGAAAAGTTTTGCAAAATTCACTCATACAGCTGTAGGGAAATAGTTGAGGCCACCGTTCATTGGAAGAGGGATGTGGGTCAGGACACAAAAGTGGAGAAAATGAAATAATTCTTTCTTCAGTGAATGTTTGACATCAGAAACTGTAGATATTCTACAAACAAAACAAAACAAAAATGGAAAGAATGTTTTACAACCAGAAAAAGTTTCAAAAAAGGTTTCACAGAACATGTGGCAAAGAGAGCCAGTCCTCTGTGGAGGTAGGGTCCACATTGCCTCTACCCTGCTTGGGGCCACAGAAAGTCCTTTTGCCCTCTAAAGGTCTTCCCTTCTGATCTGACACAGTGCCTTAAATACCCACGTTAGAAACAGATGACTGCTTAAAGATGTTAAATGCCAGAAGACTCAAGAAAATGACAATATAAATATGATACCTAAAACTGATAATGCATAGGCCTCAGTCAGCTACATTTTTAAAAAGAGTGCCAGGAAAGAACTAGAACATAAGAGGCTGCCAGGAGGGCAGGCCAGTTTGAACGGGGACAGGGAGATAGAGAACCCTGGGAAAACTCCATTTAGGGAGAGGAGGAGAGAAGTAAAAATAAGGGACAGAACTGGAAGGTGAGAGGAAGGTGAGGTGCAGCCGTAGAAGGGAAGGGGCACAGATCAACAGCTGACAGGGCAGCTGGTTTGAACTCCTGGTAGAAGGTGTCCAGAAGCTACACTGCGACTGGTTTCTCTTCAAGGAACCATTGCTGTTAGCCCAGCACTCTCTACTCCAACTGCTGGGATCTTTGGCTGGAAATGCTGAGATCCATGGTCTGTGAGGGAAAATCTTCCCTCTCCTCCTAGGGAAGAAGCAGGAACAGAAACAGCAAGGCCAGCCAGTCCCACAGGCTCTGTGGACATCTGGCAGGACCCTTCCCCAGGCCTGTACACACCGGTGCCCATGACCTGGGGTGGCTTACCTGGGGCACCTGCTCACATCCACGGTTCAAGCACCCAGTGGGACCAGGCCCACATAATCCCTGACATCCCGCCAGCTCGGGCCAGATGGAGACCAGTCATCGGGAAGTTTGCTCCTGCCCCCTGCTGCCTAGACATCTGGATGACAGATCATAGCTTTGAAGGAGTTCAGTGGAGGTTTTTAGACATGGGGACTCTGTTCCCCTGTGTCATAAAAGGCTCGTGCCTGAAGACAATGTGCATCAGGCCATGAAGTTCGTAGGATGGAAAGCTCAAAACTGGAGTTTACTTCCTTCCATTTGTCTTAAGGCAACATAAGTTAAGCTGCATTTGCCTGACTCTTGCACTTCCGTGGGGCTGCAGAAAGGTACACAGGTTGTCTCTGTTACATGTTTGCTGTTTGACTCACAGCCTTTGCCCTGTGTCCTCCCGGGCCTCTTCCTCCACAGTAGAAAGGATTGTCCTCTCGTGCTTGAAGGAGAAGAAACGAATGGAAGTCACATGCACTACCAATGAAAAGATAATAAATGTTGTTATGTGAGAAAAATAAAATGTGTATACATTATTTAGACAGATATTTCCATACATTGGCTATCACCAAACAGATAAGTCCAAATGAGTGAGTCCTATGAACAAGATATCATGGAATCAATTTCAAGGAAAACAAGTTTTGCTTTGGAAATTGCATTCAGAATGTATGCACTTGAAATCAGTAAATATGAAAATTTTAACATTCAATAAATTCTATTGGGTAGAACTTGAAGCCAATGAAATATAAAATTCCTCAAATTTGACATCAATTTTTATTTTGCCCATGTTATTTCAAGGAAAAAAATTAAAATGTGTATGTCATTCTGCTCCTTGATATTTTCCCCCTCAGAGTAAAGGAAGTAAAAAGCAAATCCAGAGAGAATTAATATGGAAAAAGCCTTCCTTCCCTTGCTGCCTTCTCTATTCCCAAGCAAAAGGGTGAAGCTGATGGGTCCACTCTGATCCTCAGGCATGCTTGGGCATAGCAAATACCTCCCAACCAAGCTGGGCATTCCAGTTCCTCTGGGACCCTCCTCTGGCCACCATCTTTATCTCCTTTAACCAAAACAACGCAACCAGTCTGTGGCCCGAGCTAATGGCAAAGCAAAGAATGGCAAGACAATCATGCCGTGAATTATGGAGGATCTCAACAGGCAAACCAAAACTGGTCTAAATTCACCTGTCAGCGCCTTTGAATGGGGTGGCCTGGTAAATTAACAGATCATTGGAAGGATCCTTCCCAGTGCATCTCAGAGAATCACAGAATTAACATAGCCGTGTGGATCCATCATGGAAATGAAATTGCTCAGGCTGAGCTGCTCTATGAAGACAGACACTCCCCAAATGTTATCACATGAAACAGAGTGGAGAATGCTTTTCAGCATGATCAAGCAGCCTGTCCTATGTCCTCCCTGAGGATTTGGGGATGGATAGGCGTGGCAGATGCTGTGGATAAACCTGTCTTTTCAGCTTCCCTTTCTTCCTGCTTCAATTTCTTATAGCCAGTTAGTTCTGACAACAAACTAAGTGAACAAGAGAGTTCCTTAAGACAGGGTACCCCTGGTCTGGCTGTTTTCAGGAGGGTAGTGGGAATTCATAGTGAGGACCCTTCAAATCTCCTCCTTCCAGAAGCCTGCAGGTGATCCAGCAGAAACACCTCACCTCAAGGGCTCCCAGAGCAGCCGGCTCAGCGCAGGGAGAGATCTGGCCAGGCCTCCTGCTGCCTTCCTCACCCCTTCATGCCTGCTTCAGTACCCGAGCCAGAAGGAGCTGTTCAGGATCCAATTCTTTAAATTATATGTCGGAACATGGTGAAATGGCAATATAACAAATGGTATTTACACTTTTGGAGCCAAAGTGAAACTTTTTCATCACCACAAACATTTCCTAAAGCCCAAAATTTCACTGCTGAAAGAACCTCTCAGAGGAATTACTTAGAAAGCCAAATTCCAGTTGGAGGAAGTAGAGAAGTTTATGTCAGCTTTTAAAGCATAAACTGGATTATGACATAATGTGGCTAAAACATGACAAGATTGTTCCAGCCGGAACTCTGAGTAAGTTATGTTTTCCAGACCTTTTACCTGCTGGTGTGGCCAGAGCTGCTGACACTTGTATCCAGTGTTTGGATCCTGAGCCTCCCCTACTCCTGCCATCAGGCCACAGCCAACTCAGTAAAAGCAGTGGTTAAGAGTGTCTGTCTTGGATAGCCCTATAAAAGCAACCAGTGCCTAATGCATCCGAAAGATGCCTCCTCGCCATACAGGTCAACACTGAAGGTCACACAGAACAGTCCTGTTAGAAGCCTCCTCTTCTCACTTCCTTCTCTCTCTGGATGCTCAGAAGACACATCAAAGTTGCTTGAACAGACCCAGGCGCAGGAAGCAAAAAGGGCTTAGAACAAAATGCCCGAATGTCCTCAAATTCGGCTTGTGCTCATCCCATTAGAGATCAAGGGGAGTTTGTAAAACCTCTCAGAGGGTGTGAGCTACATTGCTGCAACTCAGGAAAGCTCTGGATTTGTTTTACCCCCAAAGTACCAAAACACCTGTTGTTCTCTGCATGCCCAAGCTACCTGCTTGTTTTTCTCCTTATCCATGCAGGGACTTGTGCCTTAAACTGCACTATCCCTGCACACACACACGCACACACACCCCTCTTTGCATAGAGCCTGTTGGGCCTAGTAAGGAATAAGTAGAGCCTCTTTAGCTTAGCAAGGCTCAGCTGAGGAGTCACTTTCTCTGGCAAACTTTCACTGATGTACTCCCAAACACAAAACCCCAAATTGGGCTTCCTGGGATTCCACGGCCAGCTGTGTGCTCCTCTGGTTTACCACAAGTCACAAGACCTAGACTGATTGTCAGAGTCTTAAGGCCCGTATCTTCATCTGAATGCTCAGAATGTCTAGGGAACTGAACCAAACACAACCTAAAGAAAACGTTTGGATTTACAAGAGAAATTTCTGTAAATCTGCCTCCTCCCCATGTTCCTTATGTGACAGCCTGGCACTCATTGTCACCACCCATCATGCAAGCCACAAACTTGTCTATCCGCCATTCAAGCTGTTACAAAGTTCTCCTCTTTGGATCCTGGTTTTGGGGCTCATTGCCTCTCACCTGGATTATCTCAGGGACCTCCCACCTGCTCTTTTCCCTGAAAATCCCACCTCCCTTCACTCACTGAGACAAAGCTCTAATCACAGAAGTGCTAGCTGCAAACAGCCCTGTATTTTTACCCCACCCCAGACAAATGTTATTTTCTGAACGCACTGTGAGTACTTTGGGAAGTACTGCACCAAAGAATAAAACTCAGGCTTCTTGGCACACATAAGAGGCCTTCCATTCACATCTTCACACCACATCATTTCCGGTGCAGCCTTGGTGCCTTGTTCTCCCTCTACCTGGAACACACTTCCTGCTTTGCTTGGCCAGGCTCACTCTGAATTCGCCTTTAAGGCTCACGTTTGTGTGGATTTCCCATGCTTCTCCCCCCATTCATCTTTTCAAAGCTGGCTGGCTCAAAATTAATCTGAAAGGGAACTGCGGTAAAAAGGGATCTCATGCAGGGGTGTGCTGTTCAATTGGTTTAATGAAGCCTAATATAGCAACATGGCTTTAAAGCCCAAAGGGCCCCCTTAAAGGCTAAACGTTTGGGTTCTTAATTCAAGGTCAACATAATCAACAGCATTGGTTTCACTTCCTCCTTTGTTCATTCTTAGCCACTTGAACACTCTCCATTTTCAGAATTAAAATCCTGGTTTCTGAAAAGGTTTTTACTTCAGGATTTAGAATTGGAGACAATTTTTGCTTGCTCCTGAGGGTTATGTTTGGAGGAGATAGCTAATTAAAATATCTTGGCACCTGTCCCCTAAGGCATTTTCCTTCTCCCACACCAGGAGCTTTCCAGCTCACATCTTTAATATTTGTCAGATCCATATCAATGTGAGTGACAAAGAGCAGCAAAGGAACAGAAACTCAACAAGGAAGAGCACCATATGGAGCTGTTGCAACCATGAGGCTTGGCTTGATTTTATTTATGTAAGAAAAATTTATTGACTACCTACCAGGTTATTTTTCTAATTAGGGTAATGTATTCATGGATGTTTACATTATTCTCTATGTCTTTTTATATGTCTGAAACATTTCATAATAAGAAAAAGTTTTCCAGTCAAAATAGTTTATCCATGGTCAACAAAAGCTGGGGAGGAGTCAACCACTGGGCTCTTCTCATCTCATCAGGAGATGGCCATTACAAGCTGGTGGTCGGATACTCAGGCAATACTCAACAAGGTAGGGGGAGACCTTCCACCTGAAGAGTTGATGATTCTCAATTTTTTCACCAATAATCGCTGTTGTCAACATTGAATATTCATTTTTCTTCCAAGTTCGAAACTTTTAGTTCAAAATCTTTAAAATTCCTATTTTCACAGGGAGGGGGGAAAGGACTTCCTCCTACTGAGCACAAGCTACATGCAATTGGAACCATAATTTGCTTGTTCTTCCTCAAGGGCATTTGTCCCTCATCAAATTCAATATCCATAGCTAATAGCATAGTTAAAATAAGGATTCTATACATGTAAATAGCGTGATATTAACCCATCTTTTAATTTTATATATACTGTGTTGCCAACATGAATTACTAGCCTGGAATACATATATATAAATATTCATTTCCAGTTCTCTAACCCTTCAAGAGTTTGGCCTTGAGATCCCATTGAAAATATGTAAATAAGATGAGGCCACTACCATTGAAGCATTTGGTTAATCTCCATTCTGGTCAATCATTCGATAAAATCATTGCTCATCTATAGCCATGGCCAAAACCAGAACATGGCAAACGGACCATTCGGCTTATTTCACCATGCTCCCCCATCACAGAGCTGCCTGCTTGGATTAGTAGGCATGAATAACCCTGTGCCCTTTCTGTCTTCTCTTTTTTCTAGAATTAGGAACGAAAAAAGTTTACAACATTTAAACTAGCCATGAATAAAAATACATCACACAAACTTGTAATCAAGCCACCCAAATTGCCAGAGTTGGTCCATGAGGAAGAGTCTTCATCTCATTCACCATGGTCAGACTTGATTGAAAACGCTGAGATAGGGGCTATTAAGCATTACCGGGTAGCGTCACTCACTCCTTGGATGAATCATGAGCAGTAAATAACCATCCACAATTTTCCCTTCTGTGGTCCCTCTTTCATAGAGCAAAAACCCAGTGTGAACTGGAAAGGAATTTAAAGATAATCTAAAAGAATTAAAGATGATCTAAAAAGGAACCAATCAGAAGAGGTCCACTGATCTGCCCTATCCTTCCTTACAGTACAGGGGGAAATACATGAGATTATAAATGTAAGAGTTTTGCAAACTCCAATTGTCTCAGATCTCTGTGCAAGTAATCCCATTAGAGGCAGGGTGTCTAGTTTTCTTGATTCTTAACCTTGTTATATGCTACCCAGCCTCTTTGTGTTACAGATGAGCAAAAGTGTGGCTCCAAATGCTTAAACAGTGTGGAGAAGGTCACAACTATATTTGGAACCTAAGTCCCCTAAAAAGCTCTCTTTCCAAATGTAGCACAAAAGCAATGACTGGGCTACCTTAGGTTCCAGATATTAAGATATTTAGGACCCATGGAAAACAACAACAACCACATTTTCTGGCGTCCCAGCCAGTCAGTATTACACTCTGTGCTTTATTCAGTTTACTCAAACAGCTGGAGATGTCCCAGCAAATAATCCAAATTAATACTTGAGCTGTCACGAATGCATGACAGCATGGCAATATACTGATTGTCAAAAATTGGGGGATTTGCTCTTCTCTATTAATAGTACTCTATAAAAATTAAGTATTGTAGTTTACACAAAATATATCTAAACAAAGCCGTTATAAAATTGATGAGCCCAAAGTTGATATGGTTTACTTATGAAGTATAACACAGCACATCTTGGAAGAGAAAATACATTGTTTTAAATATTAAGCCCTTTATTTACTACACTGTAGAACATAGTATTTTTAGATATCAGTAAGTTTTGTTTTGTTGACATTTTCATTTATTAACTGAAAACAAAATTCAGGAAGCTCACATGATAACCAGTAGTAAACTACCAGTAAATTAGAGCAAGTACAGAGACCAGTCTTTGTTTGGCCTGATGTTCAATCACCTGGTCAGTAAAGGCTTTCTGCATAATAATTATGACATACTAACAGTCTCCAAATAGCACTGGACTAGGATCCTCTGGAATTAATTAGTGATTTTCATTTTACACATGGAATAATCACACAAGGTAGATGGCTTACATCAACTTATTATATTTGCCCATCCTAAATTGCTCTAAGATTCAAAGAAATGGTTACTTTCTCACATGTTGTGCAAAAGTTTCTCCAAATATCTGCTCACGCTCAATAAAACTAACATGTCACCCAAACATTCTTTAATCTCACTGTGACATATAAATGGACATCCATCATACACACATGTATAATTAGGTGACTCAAAGAGTATGCAAAGATGGCAAGAAACCATTCAATTCTTTGGCTATGCTCGACTGACAAATATATATTTCTTGGCAACTAGCCAATCGGTTTTGGAAATAATATTGGACCATGACCCAAGAAAGTCTAACAACCTATCCCTTGCTTTCCATGCACCATTAGGGCCTGTCACCAATCACCAGCCATCTCTCTCAGACATACATTCCTCTCCTTGGAAGCATGAAATGCCCCTGGATAACTTTGCCCTTCTCCAGAGAAACACATTTTCCACTAAACTGCAAGTCTTGATTCAAAGCTAAAATTAATGCAGGCAGGCAATTTGGGTTTCTTAGAAAACTTCTTAAAAATGACAAATGTATGTGATGTTAAAGCCATCCAATATGTCTGCATGCTACCTTATTAAATTACCAACACCTGGTTTATTTATACAATGTATCCAATGGCTTACAGGTTAGGATCCTAGAAATAATACATGTCTTATAGCAAAAAATATACATATAATAATCCACCTATAGTTTATATAAATGATGAAATGTTTCTGAATATATCTATATATCTATATATGTACACATATATACTCTCTGTGTGTGTAAGTGAAGAATCAGCACACAAATACTGCAGTCCTTCATTGGCTCTTCCACTTCAGTGTCAAGGACACCAGGTTTCAAAGTCTTACGAGCAGAACAAAGGTCACCGCTGAGGACAAAGGACTGGCTTGATGCACCTTCCCTTGTGAAGGACCAAGTTTGCTGGACAGTGGCAGCCTGCAATGCATGGCTTATTGCATGGACCGATCTCATTCCAGTTGTCACAGGTCTTGGCACATCCTGGACCACAGGTATCGTACACAGCCCCATGCTTACATTGGGTGGCTGAAAAAAAAAAAAAAGTAGACACAGGTGAGACATGGAGAAATGGCCACGTCAGTTCAACCTCAGCCCCATGCCATTCTGCAGCCTCATGTCACCCACTGCTCCAGCCCTTCCACAGCACAGATGCACTTTTGCATTTTAACAAAGGATTAACCAACCTCCGACCTTCCTCAAACACTCTGGGCATCACTGGCACCTGAAAAAAACAATATCAAAGATCCACCTGCTGGGCTAGTGAACCTCAAAATAAAATAAAATGGAAAGCTTTTTATTCCCAGAGAAGACAAACTATACATTAGTAAAGCTCCCAGGAAGTCTATGAAGTTATTTGGTTATTGAGAGCAGTCTGAAAAATCAACTCCAAATAGTGCTGAAAGCTATCAAGTTGTGATGAATAGGAATATTTTATGCAACCACATCAATATTCAAATACACAGAATTATACATACAGGGGAAAAAAAACCCTACCAAGGATACGTGACATATTTTAATCATAGTGATCAATTTGAGGCAAATTAGAACAAGAGTGGGATAAAAACCAAGTAAGGAAAAATGAGATGTGTACCTGGGGAGAGGGAAGTATGTGGCTGGCTGGCCAGAGAATATAAAAATGATGATCTAGCCAAATCATCACGCATTTGCTATCTTTGTTTACTTAGAGCTAAAATGATTCTGACAATACTCTGAGAGTTCCGGAAAATTCATGAATAGATCTGTCAGAAAAAAATGCTGCAAACATTCTGGAAGTTTTATGACATACAAACTTTCCTATCTGGGTTATTTCCAGTGATGGTCAAAGAAGCCCCCACCCCCCATTCTCATGAAGAGGAATGTAGAAGAGGGGCTTTTCAAGAACACCAGCAACAATCTAACCTTCCTCTGACTTTGCTCCAAACAAAATGAATAGCAAGGCAAGACGATCTGTTGAAACATCCCTACTACAGTTTATGTAGTTTGCAAAATAATGCCTCGTAAAGAATTACATAATTCTAAAACTGAAAACTTGAACTGGTTTTCAAGCAAGTGCACCTTAAGCTCAATCTTTCAAATTAGAGATTTAGAGTTACCATGGAACATTCACGTTTGACCATGTCTAACTTACAATAAGCTAGTAAGAGGTCTCTCTGTCCCAAGTTCTGATGGCCAACCCCTCCCTTGCCTCTTTAGGCCCAGGAATGATCACAACCTCTCTGTTATCAGGGTATGATAGAATAAAAAAATAAATATTTAGTCTTTGTCCCTACTTCCTGGCACATAGCTCCTAAAGTCCATGGAATCTCCAGAGTAATAAGTGTATTCTGTATGCTAATGACATGGCGGGTAGCTAGGGGACCCTACACAGCTTCAGGATAGGCCTGGTTACCAGAAAAACCAAGGCCTGATTAGAAGGTTGCAACTTTCAGCCCCACCACCCAAACTCTAGAAAGGGGAGATAGGGTGGCTACTGAGTTTATCACCAGTGGCCAATGATTTCATTGACCATGCCTGCATAAGGAAACCTCCATAAAAACTCTTAAATGACTAATAACAAGGTACAGAAAACTCCAGAGCTCAGGAACATATCAAGATACTGGGAGGGTGGTGTCCTTCCTCCACTGGGACCATAACTCCTTCGTCAGGACCCTTTTGTGCCTTACTGTATGTACCTCTTCGTCTGTTCATTTGTATCCTTTATAACAAACCAGTTAGTAAATAAAGTGTTTTCCAGAGTTTTGTGAGGCATTTTAGCTGTTAAGTCTGAAAAGGAAGGGGGATTTTAAGAACACTTCTCTCTCCCTACTTTGCAGCCAAAGCAGACAGAAGTGAGGGTAACCGAGGGACCTAATACGTGGAACTGGCATCCAAAGTGAGGGCAGTCTTGTGACACTGAGCCCTTAAGCCGATGGAGTCTGATACCAGCTCTGTGTAGTTAGTGTCAGAATTCAATTAAATTGTAGGGCACCCAGTTGGTCTCTGGAACTTTGGAGAATTGGTTGGTATGAGAAAAACCCACACACATTCAGTGTCGAAATATTGTGAGTAAAAACAGTTCATTTCCAGGGCACTGGGCTTTTCTTTGTTATTCTCCTACACCCTATTTATCCCTTTTCAAGAAGCCCATCGATTAAACTTCCCTCAATTAGTAAATGTGAGTGTGCCCTTTGTTTTCTGGCTGGATCCCAAGTGACACAGTAGATAAGTAAAAAATTACTGCTACTCGTTAATGCTACATTCCCTAACATTACCACTACCATGTAACTTTATTGTTTCAGCTTTTCACGATTTAATTTTATTCCTTAGGCTACTAGGAACCTCCTCTAGGCAAGCCAAGCCTGAGACCCACCCTCTGCCTTGACCTAGTGCCATTATCTAGCTTGGTGAGTGTTAACTACCATCCAGCCCATCTTCCGCTGTTCTAGACACTTCCCAATTTGTTTTCCTACCTCTCTTATCAGGATGAGCTCTTCCTTCACTCTCTGCTCAGAGCACCTGCTGCCCACCTCCATTCCTGCCTTTGCGACATGCAGCTGTACTCACAGGTTTCCTTGTCTTCTCTCTCTCTCCCATTAAATCTAGGCCACTAGAGGGAAAGGCTATCTTGTTTCTTTATTTTCAGCAACAGTGTGCTGTTTAACATGCAGCAGATACTCAGAGGACTACTGAGTGCTATATGGATGAGTGAGTGGGTAGAACAACATAACCCTTCCTTTAAATCTTGCTTGCTTTTCTGACAATCTTTTGGCTTTTGACAGATCCCTTCAAAAATTTTTTTCTTCTTTCAGTGGCTAACGGAATACCCTATATATTATTTATGTCTAACAATTTGGAAACATCCGAGCTGAATAGCATATTCAGCCACAGTGACTATTTCCCTGTGTTGTTAGGTTTTCCACTGAAAATTAGAATGATCAGGGAGCTTCCTGATGCCTGATATCCCTCCCCCCAAAAAAAACTTAGCCCAGGTAATTTTCATATGCAGTCAGAACTGAGAACTTATCCTATACACAACCCTCACATCCATGCTTCAGTCACTGCAGAGACTCATGCCTTTTTAGCAAATGAGAAAGCAACTATTTCTAAAGTGGAAGGAAGAGTGTAATGAGCACTCCTGTTGTTTCCCACCATCTGCCACCTAAAACCCTACTGGAGTTCCTCCGCAGACTCAGAGCCCCCATCCTTCCTCACTGAGGGATTCAAGTCATCGACACAAGCACCCTTACATCATTTTGCTATCGCCACTCCACCGCATCTACACCCATCCTTGACTTGCCACTCCTGGGTTCTGACCCCTCTCCTCCAGGAACTTGCTATATTAGTTGTTTGTCCTTTTCATTGCACATTTATCCTCTTCTCTGTTGGCTCCATCTTCTAAATATTACAAACATCTTCAGAGAAATGCTAACCTTTGATTAAAAAGGATTCTGTAACATATCAGACTTAATGCCTTCTTCCTTTTACCTCTAAATCTCATTAAAGAGTTTACAGTCATTTTTATCCAATTCCTCTGCAACTAATCAACATTAATGACCTGTCTTTCTCAGCTACCACTTTACTGAAGCAGTTCCCACCAAAATTTTTCATAACGACTCTGTCTACCGATGCACTGGTAAGCCCCATTCTCCCATAACCTTTCCACAAAATATTTGGCCTTACTGTCTACTTTATCTTATGACACTGAACTCCCCAGTTTCTAACACCTTAAGGACACCTTCTGTCCTGCCCTTGTCTACTTTCTTCTTTCCCTTACATTGTCTTGTCTTCTCACTCTCTCTCTCTTTCTATCAGCTACTACAATGCCATCTCTAATTTCTAGTTCTGATTCTCTTCCCAATCTCATCATTTTCCAAGTCTTAATTCAAATAGTGCTTCTTCCAAGTAGCTTCCTGGATTGCCCCCAAAATATTCTTTCTCTGTACCCCATAGCACTTTTCATGTTACAGCTATTTTTTTGTTTTAATCCCCAGTTCCAGTGCAGCTGTAGTTCTTAATCAGAGATGCTTATCACAGTCCCTTGAGGATCTTTCAAAACATATTATTCCTCAACCCCATTCCCTTAAGATTTTTGCTCTGAGTCTACAGTGGGGCCCAAGTGGCTGTAGATTATAAAAGTTCTGGGGATGGCCTGTCATAGTTACCAATGTCAAGGACCCGTGGTTGAAGAAAGTGAACTGTTGAGGCCCTGGTCCTGTGGACAGAGTCCTTGTCTACCATGACCCAACATTCTGGCACAAGGCCAAGCACAGAGGAACAGCTTAATAAATGTTAGTGCCTGTTGGATGATGATTTAATCTTAATGATGCTCAATCCATCATCTCATTTCCCAGTGTGGATTACATTTGGCTGGCCTTGAGCTCATTTTCCACTCAGCTGCTTCCAGAAAGCCTCTTTGGACTCGCTTTACCCGCCAGATACTTTGCTTCCCTTTAAATCTTGCAAAGATCACTTATAAGATGAAAACCTGATAGAATTTCCTCTTTCCACCCAGATTCTCTCCTTTTCCTACATGCTCTCATAGACATGAGCTCTCTCATGTCTCCTCCTCTCTCTGACCTCTCAATTATTCCTTCTAGCTCTATCACTTAACTTACTGATGTTCTGCTATGACATTTCACCTTTGACTACCTGAACACTGATTATTTCCTTCACAATCTACGGCTAGAAAGTAGAACATAGAAAATGGAGAACTACTAGAAAAAAAGCGGGATCTTTTCTCATTGAATAAATACCATTTCCATTTCAGTTCAAATTAATAAATCTCTCCCGCCTATCTGCCATGTGGTAGGCATTCTCTTGGGCCAGGGAATCAAATGTGAGTAAGATATAATCTCTGATCTCCAGTTACAGGAGTCTGGGCATACAACCAAACAGGTGAAGATGACATGTAAACAGATTCTTAATAAAATGCAAGAGATTGCAATAAAATGCAATATTAGATCACTGGAGCAAAATACTGTAGAGGAGTAAGAGGGAGACATCACCCTGATGTTGATGGTAGGTCAGCATCTAAGAAGACCTCAGGGAACAGGGCCAACTTGGGTCTTAAAAGGTGAGTAGCAACTGTCAGACAGGCTGTGGTGGGAAGAGTTGCCCATGTAGAGAGAGGGCAAGGGCAGGATGTGGGCAACAACAAATTGCCTGGCTCAATCAGGGAGCAAGGATCCCAATTTGGTAGGTGGAAGCACAGAATTTGAGGAGGGAGAGACGGGGAGACAAAGGCAGACAAGTAGGCAGGGGCTGTAAGTCTTGGCAAAGGAGAATCTTGGGAGGGTTTTATCTGGGGGATTATGTAATTACATTTGCCTTCAAACTGACCATCAACTTTTATATGATCCTAGAAAGCAAATACTGACTCAGACGCTGTTTGACCCTTCTGTGAATTCAAAATTATTTCTAATATATAATAGACAAAAGATAATTTTTTAAAACCTAAATGTGACCAATATGCACATATGCATTTAAAAAAGGATTCATCTGGTTAAATTAATTTTTTAAAGCCAGCAGGCATGTATTTATTCTCAAGAGGGCACACAAGCAGCCACTGTGTAACACATACAAGTAGCAACATGTGTTACTTTGTGTGGTAGCCCGTAAAAGCACCAGGTGTTGGCTTTATCTGTAAATTCAATAAGCATGGCTCTGCGCCCTCTGGAACTCAGCTGTCCTCATGTCCCCCTACTGGGTGTTAAACATGACCATACTGACTTTATCCCCTAAACTGTTAAAGGAGGCATCCAGTTGGCCAAGGAAAAGCTCACTGTGTATAAGGAAAGCAGTTGCTACAGAGAAAGGGCTAGAATTACCCGGAATTTGTAGGGAAAAAATAAACAAAACAAAACAGGAAAATGCTCACAGAACCCAGCAGACTATATGATGTGCTACAGAAGGATACACACCACTTTGAATATCCTAGCACCTTTCCCACTTGTAAGATGTATCACTGAAAGTGCAGCGACAATTAGCATCAGCTACAGGGAGGTGGCAGAAAATCCGCTAAGGATAGTCAAGTGAGATGCACAACCTAGATCACAGCAAAGTTAAACTCAGAGATTACCAAGTGACTACCATCAGTGATAAGACACAAATCAAGAGAAATTGGAAAGCTCTACATAACAAATGTTTGAATAAATCCATTGATGTTTATGGAAATATGCAAATAAATATATATTCATATTCAAATATGTTTTTCCGCAATGCTCTTGCCGGTCTGTTTTCATAATGATGAACAACAGAGGCTATAAAGCAAATTGACCTGAGTTTCATTCCCAACTTACACATTTTCTAGCTCTGTGACTTGCAGCCAATCACTTAAATATTCTAAACCTCAATGTCCTTATCATTAAAATGTGGGTAATAGAATGTTACCATATAGATTATAATGCAGATTTAACCAGATAAAATATCATAAAAGTACTAGTGTAGTCTTCAGGGCAAAGGAAATGCTTATAAAATGGTGAATATTAATAGAAAGGGTCATTATTAAGCTTTTATGATAGACCTTCATGATGGCCCTTTGCACAGTGTACTGTACTCAGTCATCCACATGCTAAACCTCAGTGCCATCTGTCCTTTCAGCCACATGTACACTTCCTGCTGGTAGTCATGATAGAGCTAAAACCCACTCTAGACTTGCAAATGTCACTCGCTCATTCAGAGTTTCTAGCCTGGCTGGCTTCTTATCTGTTCAACTTCCAAGCTTTTTATTCTGGAAGATTTCTCTTCTCTGTATTAAGTGGCCGTAAGTGCTGTCATAAGTCAAAAGATCTGGGAGCGGATGCCTGGTGGCTCAGTCATTAAGTGTCTGCCTTCGATTCAGGTCATGATCCCAGGGTCCTGGGATCAAGCCCTGCATTGGGCTCCCTGCTCAGTGGGAAGCCTGCTTCTCCCTCTCCCCCTGCTTGTGTTCCCTCTCTCACTGTGTCTCTCTCTGTCAAATAAATAAATACAATGTTAAAAAAGAAAAGAAAAGAAAAAAAGATCTGGGAGCTGAAAACAAGGAAGGAGTATTCTTAAGGAGAATTCTTAATTCTAAGTATACTTAGAATTAGGTATACTTAGGAAGTATACTTAATTCTTCAGTATTTCCGATTAATTGGAACTGGATCTACTGAAAGGTGCTGCATGTCTCTGTAAATTTATTTTCATGTCCCAGCTGCCAATCTGTGGAAGCTTATTATGTGTGTGTGTGTGTGTGTGTGTACATGTGCGTGTGTAAGGGTTCCCCTGCAACTGTGCAATCAGGCCTCACTCAGATGGGTCCATTAATTTTAAGTGGTAAATGGAACCTTTCAAGAGCCATATTCCTTGTCCGTTAGAAAAGTGATTTTAGCTCCTGACATTTGGTCCCCAAAATCGGGATGCCAGGAAAAACGTGTCGTCCTCAGATGCAGTGTGTGTGCCCTCAGATGGGGCTACACAGAGCTCCGGGCCAGGAAGAGAGTATTCCTAGATTGTGTATCTAATATAAGCCTTACCACAGCACCCCCACAGCTAATAAAGTTTATAAGGTTCTGCAGAGCTCTAAATCACAGAGGGGGGATGGGGCTGGCCTCCATATATCACACTCATTTTCTGATAGATGTGAGGCAAGGAGGACTCAAAGGAGAGAAATGGAACCAGGAGTATTCAAGATACACTGAAAGGACGGGTCCCTCAAAACATCACCTTCACTACGCGACCCCACACTGATGCATTAGGTGAGAGCTAAGCCATTTGGTCTTACTTTTTAGGAGCCTCCGCTACACCTTACTACTGAGCTAGGGAAACTGAAAGACTTCATGAAAATCTACATTTTGCTCCCTTTCCTGTTTCTATTCTTGCTAGGACCTGCACCTCCCACCATGCACATGTCTTAATATAAGTCCTTGTAAGGGACGAGGAGTTAACTATTTCTTTGGAGTCTTCCGGCACAAATGGTGGTATCTAAGAAATGACAGGGCGAGGTCATCATGCGTGTATGCCAGACCACTAGTGCTAGACATCTTGAAGATGCCAAGACACCCTGATTCCAGGGAATGAGTGACTCGTGATGGATACCTGGACCCTGTCCTTGTTCTGACCAGTTCCTACATGCCTGAGAAGACAGGTGCACCAGATCACAACCATCAGTAAAGACTCCAGACGCCACGCAAAGATTAGACTCATCCTCCATTTCCTTTCTGAGCCTCCCAGATGCTCTGTCTCTATCTTCCATATATATATATATATATATATATATATATATATATATATATATATATCTTCAATAAACCCCGCTCTCACTTCTTGCTGGCACGTGTTTGCTTTCCATCCTGTGTGAAGCCAAAGCCAAGGACCATCGTGGTTGGTCCTGCAGGATCCCCTCTGGGTCCTCTGGCCTGGCCTGCTGGCATTACTGTGAGTTATTTTTATCAATCAATACTCCTTTGAGAAGGGTGGCATCAACAGAGAGTTACTCTTGCTGTGGAAAGTGAACTCAGATACAAAGACTGGACTTGGGTTTGCAGAGGAGAGCAAATTCCAAAAGAAAAATCAGAAAGAAGTAAAAGGGTTTGGTGCTTTTCAGAGACACAGACTAGTGATTTTGTCAAGCGGCAGCTTAGAAAAGTTTTAGTAACCCCAAAATACCTGTCATCCTCTCCCCTCAAAGCCACCCAAATAGGCATAAAAATTAACTCAGTGGTTTCAACTTTGGCTGCAGGTCAGAATGACCTGAGAAACTTTTATTTTCTTTTAAGATTTTATTTGTTAATTTGAACAAGAGAGCACATTGGGGAGGGAGAGTAGAAGAAGAGAATCTCAAGCAGACTTCACACTAAGCACAGAGCCTGTTGTGGGGCTCGATCCCAGGACCCTGATGTCACCTCACCACCTGAGCCAAAACCAAGAGTCAGAAACTTAACCGGCTGCCCCACCCAGATGCCCCTCACCTGAGAAGTTTTAAAAGCTACAGAAGGCCAGTTAAAGCAGGATATTTGGGCATGGGGCCCAGGCATAGGATTCTGGTTTATTTTTTAAACTCCCTAGTGACTCCAGTATCCAGCCCGATTGAGACCCACTGGTCAAAGTAAACAAGATGGGCATGCACTGAAAACACAGCTTTAACACAGTTCTTCTAGACCACTCTCCAACCAGATGACCACTCATGTCATCCATCAATACAGGCATTCTAGAGTTAGCAGTGCCACCGACTGCCATCCTTCCTAATATGAGAGCGAAGGTTATTAGGATTAGCCTAGTATGAGGGCAAACTCCAGTCTCTTCATTACAGGCAAAATCTGGCCCTTTTCAGAAAAATGTCTGCCAACCCTTGAGGTAAGTGACAAATATTCAGTCATCTCCTCTTTAAATCTGAATAGCATCAGCTACTTCTATGAGTTGGACACTCTTCCAGATGTTTCATACATATCACAGATGCTTATCACTCTGTGTAATAGGTATTATCGTAAAATTCCAAACTATAGTGGGAATCTCTCTTCTTCTCTCCCCATACACTCCCTCCATCTTAACCCAAAGCACCACCATTCACCACCACTACGGCAACAGTCTCCTGCCTGGTCACCTGCTTTCAATCTTGCCCCAGCCCATCCATTCCCCCCACAGTAGCCCGGACACAGGGTGAACTTTGGAAAGCAGAAAGAGGCTTGCGTAAAGGCCAGCAGTGGCTCCCACTCCTCTTAGAGTAAAGGCTACCCACCTTCCCGAGACCTGAAAAACCCTGCCCGATGCAGCTGCTGCTGCTTCTCCACCCTCTTCCCCTTGCAAACCATGCTTGAGCCACACTGGCTCCCTTCCAGTACGAGAGCATGCTATCTTGTTCCTACTTTGTGGCCATAAAATATGTTTTTTTTTTCCCTGCATAAAATGCTTGCCCTGACTCCCTTCGATCCTTCCAGACTCAGCTGAAATGTCATAGCCACAGAGAAGCTTTCCCTTATCACCACCTAAGGAGTCACCCACTCCCTCTCCATTTGCTTTCTTTTGCTCTTCCTTATTTGCTTCCTTCATCACAGTTAACATACTTAGCAAGTATTTGTTGTAGAGTTGCTATTTTTGTCTGGTTCTCTTTTTGGGCTGTGGGCACCTCAATGACAAGGGCTTCTTCTCTTTGAGTCACCAGATTACCAGCTCTGCTCAGCACAATGCCCAGCACTTAGCCACTGGGTAAGAAATATTTCTTGAATGAACAAAGAAGTCCATTTTACAGATCTCAAATAAGCCAATTAACCTGCCCGAGATCAAAGAGCTATATAACAAGGAATATAGAAATCTATCTCTCAGAGGCAAAAGAACATTCTGCTAGAGTTTAACAAAAAAATCACACTTATCCTGAAGACCTTAAATGACTGTAATCATCATGAATCGTCTTTGTTCCACACATAACCTAAGCCACAGCTGTGATTGTCCATGTGCTAAGTACATCCAGCTGGGGTAGCTTGAGGTTGGGAGGATTTTGCAACAGTGGAAATCCTTAAATTGTTCAAATGTGCTTGTCACAAAGCATTTCTCTTAAGTGCTTTCTATCCTGCCTAGTGGGAAGCCCTTGTGTTTTATCAAGTTGCAATCTAGTTGGACTATTGATGGAATTTCCCTTTGGCCAAGGGGGAATGTGGCCCACATCAGCAAGTCTCTTCCATTGCTATTTTGGGAGCTGTAGTGAACTTCTGATGGATGGATATGTCAGGAATTTCTTACCTGCACAATTCTGCTGAGGCTCCCAGTGGACACTGATGCCCTCTCTCTGACAGGCCCGGGTATACGCCAGGAATGACTCACAGTAACAGTTTTTATGGACTGGACATTCACACATGTCTGTCACGCAGGACCTAAGGAACCCAACAGAAGGAAATGAACATGTAAAAATATCAGATTTCATCACATACCTTAAATGTGACTTGTAGATAGGGGTGGGTGGGTGGATGTCAAACCTTGATTGGCCATTAAAGGTTGATATTTTAGGTTGGAAATCTAAAAATGGCATAAAAGTTCTGCATGAAGTCTTATGGGGTATGTCTGAACAATGTGATAGTAGATTCACTTTCTTCTAGAGCAGGACTCTCCAAAGCAGTCTCTACTACGAGAGATTTGGACTCTATCCAAAGCAGTCTCTACTACCTGTATCTGGCTATTGAGCACTTGGAATGTATTAGTGTGTGAGGAACCAAATTATTTATTTGATTTTATTTTAATTCACTTAGATGCAAATAATCAATATGCCTAGAGGTGACCAAGCTGGAAACACAGCTCCTAGGCTGTAGTCACCATTCAAAGTGCTGTCATTTTGTGAATAGCTCTAATATAGGAAACATAGTTTCCACTTCAATATAACCAAAATAGTGACTAACATGATGAAAGTATAAAAATCTCAGGGCTTTCTGAAAACATACAATTAAGATTTATTTTTACAGTAGCTTAGAATCTTAGTCTTTTAAGAAATACTGAACCTCATTCTTTAGAATGTGGGGTGACAAATTCCAAATAAAGCAAAACATTCAGACTCCTAATTAGACTGAAAGATAAAGAAGACTGAGCCAAGAGCTTCATAGCTTAAGTTTAAATATGGAAATGATGGGCCAGGACATCAGGGGAACTGAAACGGGCTTCAATGTAAACCAACAAATTTTCAAGCACCTTGACCTCTAGGACACAGTAATGAATTTACATTGGGATGTCCTATTACCATTTACAAAATGCTTCTGCTTCAGTCTGTCACTGAGTGCTACATAGGCAAAACACAGTCCATATTTTATAAATAAAGAGGCCATTTTACAAATGAATAGATGGGCCCAAGTCCCATTAAAAAGTAGCAAAAGAGTGAATTAAACTACATCCCCTTAGACTGGGGATCTTCCTGTTATGCCCTAGAATCAGAGAACCTTCTTCATCTTCACCTTCCAGCAAGTTCACTCCCTCCCAGTTTAGACTTCACGTTTGTGCAAGAGGCCCTCAAGATTAAGAACATTAAACTACCCTTATTTTATTCCATACTCATGTTCAGCAAAACCTCTTCCTTATACAACCAAATTCAAGGCTGAAAGCAAAAACAAATAATTATAATACTCAAGATTACAAACAGCACAGATGATCTTGAAAAGTGCCTGGGATGTGATAATCCAATGTGAATATGCTAGCACTTTCTCTTGTGGGACGTGTGTACACATCTGATCTCACATGGAACGTGTGTACACATCTGATCACCATGAGTGGCCAGCTAGCTCTGTGTCAATGGTGCACTGCCTGCCCGGAACAAGAATTAAATGCAGAAAACATATTAAAGAATCAATAGACTCACCGTGTACCCGATTATTATAGCCCAACCCTCAAGAATACAGCCTTGGAAACAGAAACTAACAGGGACAAAAAGCAATTGTACTGAAACCTAACGAGCCTCTTCCTTGTCATCAAGTGAGAAATTATATGACTGACACTTAAGACAGAAAATTATCTGATGACTGATACAGGACAGAAAAACGGATCCCTCTCCTCTCTGTAATGATAAAGAATTGTATTTCTTTTTTTTTTTTAAGATTTTATTTATTTGAGATAGAGAGGGGGGGAGAGAGATGGAGAACAGGGTGTGGAGGAACAGAGGGAGAGGGACAAGCAGATTCCACACTGAGCCCAGTGTGGGGCTCGATGTCCGGACCCTGAGATCGTGACTTGAGCCGAAGTCAAGAGTCTAACCCGTAACTGACTAAGCCACCCAGGTGCCCCAAGACTGTTTCTCTAAATACCTCCTCCCGCTTGCATTACAGAAACCCTGTGAAATCATGCTCACTGGCAAACACATACCAGACACAGTGCTGTGTCTTTAAACTCATGCAGAGCCTCCAGACTTCTGAGAAAAGCCAACTAAAGCCTGTTCTTAAAACGGCCTCTGAAGGTCTGAGGACGAACACTCCTCAACACCACTGCCTTTGCTGTTTTCATTTCCATTCCAGACAAACCCACACCCACCACAGTCCCGCTCAGCTCGGACTTCCCAGCGAGGTTTTGGTGAACTAGTGCTATCGCCTCTCATCCCATCCTGGCTTCATGTCCTGGGGACCTCCCTGGCCTATGGAGTGTCCGTCCCTTGGGCACGGGTCCCACCAATGCGACAGGGACTGAGTGGCACCCAGTGGGCCCGGTGAAATGATGGTTCTCCTGTGGGAATGCGGTGGTCTCTGTGTGAGGAAACACATCCTCTGATTTGAAAGTACATCTAATGCGACTCCATAGGACTGTGGACAGTAAACAGAATTTAATTGGCTTAGGGGAAAGGGTTATTGGGGAATGTTTCCTTCTTTTCTCTTTCTACTGGTTGCCTTAAGAAGCTATTTATGCGATTTCAAGTGAACTAGGGACAGCTAAATCCAATTCACTGAGCTGTCGAGAGAAAACGTGGTGAGCTCACATTTTGTGTGGAAGCCCACATTTAATAACCACGGCATATTGCCCACCCTCCGTGTCCACGACAGGCCACGCAGGGCACACACACAGCCAGCAACGGATCTGTCCTTTAAAACGAAGGAAGAGTTGAGCTTATTCTATTACTTGGCACTCATGAGGAACAACACTGGAGGAAAGAACGTTTGTCAAAGCCACCCTTGGCTTGAAATATTTCAAATATATTTAAAGGCTTGAGAGATGTGTTTTGTCACAGAAGTTAAAACTACAAGATTTCTTTTTTTATTCACTTGTCAAGTTGATGATTTTTACACCAAACTGTACCGAGGGTTTGTGAGAGAATGGAGAAAGAGAGGATCCCGGCTCTTGCTGGCCGAGGGTACAACTCTTAGCTCCTGCGTCAGGCATCTTGCTACCATCGGCTTGGACGGAGATTGTCGCATCTAGTCCACACAGCAAAGGGGTCTGAGGCACGTGTTACTCCTTGGCCCACTTAACTCTTGGGGAAACTGGAGCTTGGAGGGTTTAGCTTGTGCAAGGTCACATGGCTGATTGCAGATCTGGAACTGCAAAACCAAGACTGTGATTCCGGTCTTTCTCATCTCAACACCCATATTAATAACAAACGCATTAGAAGATCTTTCCAGGGAGCAATTTGGCAATACTTATAAATAGCCCTAAGGAGGCTCCTTCCTACTGGCAGAGACATTTCACACCCAAGAAAATAGTAATGCATGTGGACAAAGGCTGTATATAAGGAGTCTTCACCACAGGGCTATTTGAAATGAAAAAGAGGGCAGGGGGAGAATCCGAATTGCCTACAACAGGGAAATAGTTAAATACATCTAGGTGACCTTTATATCCTACAGACACTGCAATGATGTTTTTTAAAATATGAGGAAACATTCCACCAGGATTGATTGAAAAAGAGCAAACCTGTTTCAGTACTGCGTGGTCACACATAAGAAGACAAAAATAACTGAAACAGATATGCTCAAATGTTCACAGCAGTCAGCTCGAGGTGGTAGAACTGTGGCTCTTCTTATTTTCTCCATATCTGTATTTTCTACAATAAACACATATCGCTTTTCTAAAAAGATAAAAATCGGTGTATTTTTAAGTCGACAAAAAGAGTAACATGAGACATATTAGTATTTCAGTCAGAATGTAGGGACTAGAACAAGAAAATAAAGCACAAAGAATGGGAGGAAATTAAAATATCCATGGGTAGGTCTTAGTTATTAAATATTTTTCCAGCTCAAGTTTTCCAATCTGTGAATCTGAGGCCTCCTGAACAGGCTTTGACTCTATTCACTGGGTGTCATCTCAGACACCCACCTCATTGGTCAAGCGATGCCATGAACTTGACAACCAGATGGTTGGAATGGATAATGGGATAACTGGGCACGCTTCTGCTGGAGGGAATTTATTAAGAAAAAGGAACTTATTAAGGGAAAAGTAAAAGCATCCTCAAATGCACTCCAGATTTCAGGGTGGGGCAAAGCTATTGTGATTCAAGTGTTCAATTTGTGTTGATCACACTTAATAGTTCGGCATGAGAAAAATCTAATTTATGGCAGTGGAATTGAATTGTTATGCGGTAATGGAAAATTGGTGTTCTTTCCTTAGTATGCACTGGTACCACACATTCATATTCATTTTATAGAACATGGAGGAGAATGTTATCACTTTTAGTGGTAAGATTTATGGCTTTGGTTACTTTGCCTTGGTGGCATGATTCTGTCACAATTTTGTTCTGTTCGATGTTGAATTTCTACACAGGAAACATAGGTGCCCATTGCTCCAGTTGGAAAACATAGGCTGCATTACAATTGGGCTTTTCCAGGAAAGCTCTACTGGTACTACAGAATCATCAGCTGCCTGAGGAGCCCTTTGAAGTGTGCCTTCTGACATAGGAGCTGATGATTGCATCTAGACATGATGTTCTGATTTCCATACTCTGCTCCCAGCACCTTTCCTGATGTCAAGAGGTGCGGGCAGGATTCCTGCTCCTTGGGGCTCACACAGCTGCACACTGCAGCAATACAAAAAGGGGGTGCCAGGAGCTATCACAGGGCCCTCCCAGGCTAGTACTGTGCTGGGCAGCCCTTTGTCGCACACCAGCTGCCCCCTTCTGCAATGGCTTCCTGTATGGATGTCATGTCTCAGGAAGACACTTCGAAGACCTCTCCTCACGGCACGCAGCACCGTACTGGAATCAGAACCCACCTGGAGTCAGTGCCCTCCATGAAACCCAACTTATCACCATTTAGCTGCAGGGGAGCCTCCATCAGCTTCTTCCCACCATTAGGTTACAACCGCTGCCTCCTGCAAAGCTCTAGAAAGAAGTCACAAGCCATGTGGAACTGTTTACATGGAAATTTAAATTCATTACAATTAAGCAAAACGTTAAATTCAGTTCCTTAGTCACATGAGCCACATTTCAGGTGTCCCATGGCCACATGTGGCAAGAGGCCATCATACTGGGCAGTGCTGACTCACACAAGTTGTATCCCTGCAGAAAGTTCTACTGGATAGTGGTCCCAAGTGTGCAGCTCCATCTGTGGTGGGAAACCATTCCTCTTCTCCCCAGAGAGAGGATCTCCCAGAGAGTGAGGCTTACAGATGTTGTGAGATCAAGATTGGGCTCACTCCGGCTCTTCCTGGGCACTTACAGAGAAAGTTTAAATTCATAGTTGCTAGCGATCTAGATCATCCCTTTTTCTTTCTTCGCCATTTTACCCAGTCACAGAGAATGTCTCATTAATCCTCAGGCTTCCTTCCACCTCGCCATTTTTGTCTTGACTGTGCTTCCCCATCTTTTTCTACTGGAAGAATCTGATGTCTATCATTTAAGACTCCGTTCAAACTCCTCCATGATGCTCCCTGACTGGCCTGGGAGAAGTCAGCCCCTTCCTACTGAGTCCTGTCCCTTCTACATCTTTATCCTGGCACAGACCCTCTGAATCCTAATTACCTCTTTGTCGGTTCGAGAGGGGAGATGTATCTTGTTCATCCGGCCAAGCACAGTGCCTTGAACACACAGCTCAGTAAATATGATGAATCATCAAAAGAGTGAATGAGAATGACTTGATAACCTTTTGCCCAGCTTCCATGGAGTCACAGTTGGACCCCCAATATCTTGGGAGTGTGAATTCTGTCCTTGCCCCTCCTCCTCCCGCCAGTGCCTAATGTGGCTTCGGCCCCTGGGCTGCCAGCCACTGCAACTTATGAGCTAAGCTGCTTCCTTAGGAACATTTCATCTTCATTTTGAACTCCTTGCACCCCTCTCTGGTATCCCAGGGAATTTTCTTTTTAATTTAATGAATGGCAGAATAAAGGATCTGGTCTGATTAGTCTGCTTTAGTAACACATTTTCAGAAAAGCACATATTCAATATTGTAAGAACAACCTATAGCTCTTCGCATTATTAAAAAGACAAGCCTCCAAATACTGCTAAAATCAAAACATCAAACACCTCTCTGCTTCCTAGCAACAGCATACCGAGTGGTTTTCCCTCTGCTTTCTCTGGCACGCAGGCCAGCCCTGTCAGAGAGAGGTAAGTGTTCATGCATTTGCTACCCAGAGTTTTGAAAGATAGATGTATTAACCACTGGGAACTCTCCACACTGCTTCTGGGAGAACAGAAGGGCAGGCCAGGAGTGACACTAGCCAGCCCCATCTGGGAGCCAGAGCCAGAGCATGGCCTTCCCCCTCTGCCATCAGGAGGGGTCTTTGGCCGGACTGTGTTGCTCTGTTTAGAAGTCAGCTTTCCTGAGAGCAACAGTAACATGTTGCTTATTCAAGAAGCTGACTAGAAAACCATACTGGGTTCATGTGGCTTTCCTTGCTCCAAGTATCTAGGAAGTTCACAGAATCAAGTGAAAGCATCTCAGGCTTATTAGTGGCTGGGGATCTGTGGGGAAGGGGGAGGGGAGAGGATTCGGGAGATGGTCCTGGCTGGGTGGAGTGAACTGTGTTTAACTACCAAGAGACTATTAATAAATTCACTTACACTTTAATCCTTGAAATTTTGCCCCGACCTCCCTAACCCAAATTGTACAGAAGTAACTACAGGTGGTAGCCATAAGAAGGCACAGCCGTGTCATGCTATACCTAAGAAAATAACTTCATCCCTAACTCAGTAGTGGCTACCTCTGCTCTTCTCAGTACTGTAAGGGCACCTTCACCAATTCACAAAAAACCCAGCCTATTGGCATAAAAAACAAGGCCAAAAGATTCAATAATAGGAAACATGAGGTTGCCTTATTATTGAGTTGTTAATAAGGGTGGGGCAAACCTTTGGCAAACCAGCCAGCAGGGAGTCCGTATTGCTCCTTCCAGATCCTTCCCCAGCCAGCCACAGTTTGGCACCACAGTGGCTTAAAGATTGGTGAGTTGCCTCTTTGTTTTGTTGACTGTTTCCTTTGCTGCGCAGAAGCCTTTGATCTTGATGAAGTCCCAAAAGTTCATTTTCACTTTTGTTTCCTTTGCCTTTGGAGACATATCTTGAAAGAAGTTGCTGTGGCTGATATCAAAGAGGTTACTGCCTATGTTCTCCTCTAGGATTCTGATGGATTCCTGTCTCACATTGAGGTCCTTTATCCATTTCGAGTTTATCTTTGTATACGGTGTAAGAGAATGGTCGAGTTTCATTCTTCTACATATAGCTGTCC